>CAUYPK010147482.1:0-21512 GCA_963574355.1 Loris lydekkerianus
ACTAGACTGTTTATTGCAGCTCAATTTACAATTGCCAAAATGTGGAAACAGCCTAAATGCCCACCAACCCAGGAATGGATTAACAAGCTGTGGTATATGTATACCATGGAATACTATTCAGCTATTTAAAAAAATGGAGACTACATCCTTCGTATTAACCTGGATGGAAGTGGAAGACATTCTTCTCAGTAAAGCATCACTAGAATGTAGAAGCATGAATCCTATGTACTCAATTTTGATATGTGGACAATTAATGACAATTAAGGTCATGGTGGGGGTGGGGGAAGGGGAGAGCAGAGAGAGAAAGAAGGCGGGAGGGGTGGGGAAAAGAAGAGCAGAGAGAGGGAAGGAGGGAGGGGTAGGGTCTTGGTGTGTGCCACACCTTCTTGGGGCAAGACAGGATTGCAAGAGGGACTTTACCTAAAAAATGCAATCAGTATAACCTGGCCTATTGTACCCTCAATAAATCCCCAACAATAAAAAATTAATTAATTAATTAATTAAAAAAAATTTATAACTATAATGTGCTCATTGTCCCTAATCATCAGAGAAATGCAAATCAAAACAACCTTGAAAAATCACTTAACCCCAGTGAGAATAACCTACATCACAAAGTCTCAAAGTTGCAGATGCTAGTGTGGGTGTGGAGAGAGTGGGACACCTTTACACTATTGGTGGGACTGCAAACTAATTCAGCCTCTTTGAAAATTAATATGGAGAGTCCTCAAAGAACTCAAATTAGACCTCTCATTTGACTTCACAATCCTACTACTAGGCCTCTACACAGAACAAGAAAAATCTTTTTATCACAAAGACATTTGCACTAAAATGTTTATCGCAGCTCAGTTTATAATCACCAAAATGTGGAAACACCCTAAATGCCTGTCAACTCATGAACAGATTAACAAGCTGTGATAAATGTGGAGAGAAGGGAACACTTTTACACTGCTGGTGGGACTGCAAACTAGTATAACCTTTCTGGGAGGAAGTATGGAGAAACCTCAAAGCACTCAAGCTAGACATATGGACTACTATTCAGTTGTAAGAAAAGATGGTGACTCTACATCTTTCACATTAACCTGGATGGAACTGAAACACATTTTTCTTAGTAAAGTATCACAAGAATGGAAAAACAACATCTGATATATTCAATTTTATTATAAAACCAGTAGACAATCTAACACACACCCACATAGGACAAAAAACTCAATTCTATTCAAGTTGGGAGGGAGAGGGCATGAGGGAGAGGAAAGAGGAGAGAAGATTGGTGTGTTCCCACTTAAAGGGGACAAGGTGGGTATGTATGGCACACCTTTTGGGTGTGGAACAAAAACTACAAGAGGGACTCTACCTAACATTCCAAAATGACCAGGTTGTTTGTACCTTCTCAGTAACCTAAAATTAAAAAACAAACTATATCAAAACAACTAAGAGTATATTATAAATATCACCTCATTTAATATTTTAATATTTTAAATGAGGTGATGGTTATGTTAACTAGTTTAATTTAAACATTCCACATTGTGTATCAAATCACACTGTACCCATAAATGTATGCAATTATGATTTAATAAAAATTAAATTTAAAAAATTAAAAAAAAATAAAAGCAAAAACAGCAGTAGAAATAAAAAACAACTATAATATAAATATAATTACTGTCATGTACCATATAATAATTTTTTGGTCAAAAATGAATAGCACACATGATTGCAAGAGGGACTTTACCTAACAATTGCAATCAGTGTAACCTGGCTTATTGTACCCTCAATGAATCCCCAACAATAAAAAAAAAAAAAAGAATGAATTGCATATTTGACAATGGTTTCATAAGATTACAATGGATCTGAAAAATTCATATTGCTTACTCAGAGTTATTATAATGTTGTAGGACAATGTATCACTCTTATGTTTGTAGTGACACTGTTGTGAACAAATCTGCTGCACTTCCAGTTGTAAAAAAAAAAGTTTGGCACATACAAATATTTACGTTATATAAAACTTAGTAATGATAATAAATGACTATTACTGTTTTATATATTTACTTTACTTTTATCGTTACCTTGGGGTATACTCCTACTGTAAAACATTCCTCAGTCAGGTCTTTCAAGAACCATTCCAGAAGAAAGCACTGTTATCAGAGGGTATGACACCTTCACACATGTTACTGCCCCTGAAGACCTTCCAATGGGACAAGATGAGGAGGTAGGAGTCAGCAATATTGATGATCCTGACCCTGGGTAGTTCTACATTGATATGTGTGTCTGTGTCTTAGTTTTTAACAAAAATGTTTAAAATGTTAAAATAATTGAAAATGTAAAAATAGAAAAAAGGTCATAATATATGTATATAAAGAAAGAAAATGTAGCTGTATAATGAATGTTTTGTATTTTAAACTGAGAATCATTACAAAAAAAGTCAAAATGTTAAAAATTTTTAAATTGTGAAGTTACAGTAAGGTAAGATTTATTTTTTATTAAAATGAGAAAAACAATTTAGTAAAGGTAGTATAGCCTAGGTATAGGTTTATAATCAAAGTTTCTAAAGTTTACACTAGTGCACAGGAGTGTCCTAAGCCTTCATATTTATGCACTTGGCATTCATTGACGCATACAGAGCAACTTACAGTCCTACAAGATATATTCACAGTAAGTGCCCGGCACAGGTGTGCTATTTTTTTATACCACATTTTCACCGTGCCTTTTCTATGTTTAGATACACAAATATTTGCCATTTTGTTTCAATCATCTACAGTATTCAGTACAATAACATGCTGTCCAGGTTTGTAGCCTAGGAATATGTGTACCATGCAATCTAGGTGTGTAGTAGACTATCCCATCTAGGTTTGTGTAAGTACACCCTATGAAGGTATGTAATGATGAGATTGCCTGGTAAGGCATAGCTTAGAAAGCATTCTCATCATTAAATGATGTATGACTTTATTTTATTTTATAAAAGTATCTAGGTAGTAAAGAAAGATGGGTATAGTTACTCATAAGTAAATGAATTTTAGGCTGGCCTAATACATACAAGAAACAATAATATGGCACATGTAAAATTAAAGAATTATACATTAAAACTATGATATACCATTTTCCAAATGTTGAATCAGCATGGGTTATGTATTAAGTGACAAGTAAGAATCAATACAGACAACATGGAAAATTGTTTGGCACTATAAACTAACACTGAACATAACATGTATTCCGTGATCTAGCAATTCTTGTTCCAAGTATAGACAGAATAATCATGTAAGATATGTGTTCTAAAGAATATTCACCATTATTAGTAGCATTATTTGAAACAGTCTGAATTATAAATAATTCATATGTCTGTCAGGAGGAAAATAGATGAATAAATTATGCTAAAGTAATAGAACAGAATACTATACAGCAATGAAAAAGGTAGCATTACCATTGTATACATAACAAAGCACAAGTGAAAGAAGCTGAATTCAGGAGAGTATATGTAAAATTGTTACATTTTACTTAAATCTTTCAACAATACAACTAATCAGAATGAAAAGTGTGTGTACAGGAGCAATGAAAAGGAGTGTCTAGGAAAGGGCATGAGTGCTTTCTTGGGAATAATGTAAAATATAATCAATAAACTGTTCACTGAGCTTGATTATAAATTTCATGGATGTGTCATCTTTTTAAATATCTGTCTATCTTCATACATATAATTTGCATATTTATTCAGACATATTTTATACTATAACAAAAAATATTTACCTAAAAATTATTAAATAGTAGGCCAGGTATGATGGCTTATGCCTGTAATCCTAGAATTCTGGAAGGCTGAGGCAGGTGGAGTGCTTGAGCTCAGGAGTTTGAGACAAGCCTGAGCAAGAGTGCAATCCATCTCTACTAAAAATAGAAAAATTACTTGGACATAGTGACATATGTCTGTAGTCCCAGTCATTTGAGAGGCTGAGGCAAGAGAATTGCTTGGCCCCAGGATTTTGAGGTTGTTATCAAGTAGGCTGATGCCATGGTACTCTAGCCTAGGGCAACTGTCTCAAAAAAAATTATTAAGTTGATATACCTTTGTGTACACCATATTAAGTTGTCTAAGCTGCTTTGAGAAGAATATGAGTGTAGTATAATGCATTCATTTTCATTGAGATATATATTTGTCTTTGAAAGAGAGATTTATGTTTAGAAAATAGTTGAAATCATGGACAAAAATTTTATTAATGATTTTTTTTTTCTAGAAATAAAATTATGGAAGACATCAGAAACTTTTTCTTTTTATCTTTCTATATTATTTAAACTTTTTATAATAATTGCTTATATATTTCAAAAATACTAATAAAAATGAAGAACATTTCTGGCAAGCTGCAATCTGACAAAATCAAAAAGAACTACTCCACAATTTGCCTCACACCTTAACTTCCTGCTTGCTCCCACCAGGTTTAGATCTTGGCCTTTAACCATGACTTCAAGTATAGTTTTTGCTCCAGTCAATACTTGGCACATTCCTTTCCACCACCCAATAATTAAATTGTACCAGCTCTTCGCTCCATCTGGCTCTATGAGCCTAGGACATTTATCTTTTTCACCTGATAATTAACCTTCACTTTATTCCTTAAATCCAGGCCTTCCTTCCAAATGTAATTTTTAACTCATTGCTCTTCAGAAGTATTAAGAATCATGACTGTGGTTTCAGTGTTCCTATGCTCAACTTTGAGACCCATAATCACTATTTAATGATAATTAAATTTTATTAAGCCTTGGTTATATGCCCAAGGTATGGTATAAGTCCTTTTAGCCATTCAATTATTTCATATAATCCTGACAACCTTGAAAAGTATGTGCTATTATCATGGCAATATGATAAGTAAATAAAGGTGTACATTATATTTGTCTAATAAGTTTTGGAGATTAGATTTTAACATGAAGACCATTTGATTCAAACAGAACTGATACTTTTAACCACTACGTGATAACCATGTTCATGATTTTATTCATTCCTTATTTCATTTTTCCCCCCGTTTTTTTTTTTTTTTTTTTTTGGTTTGTTTTTTTGAGACAGAGTCTCTCTCGGTAGAGTGCTATGGCATCACAGCTCACAGCAACCTCAAACTCTAGGGCTTAAGCGATTCTTTTGCCTCAGCCTCCCAAGTAGCTGGGACTACAGGTGCCTGCCACAATGTCCCACTATTTTTTGGTTATAATTGTCATTGTTGTTTGGCAGGCCTGGGCTGAGTTCGAACCTGTCAGCTCCAGTGTATGTGGCTGGCGCTCTAGCCCCTGAACCACAGGCACCAAGCCCATTTTTCTTCATTTATATTTATGTTATGTTCCCTCTTTTCTTGAACATTTCTCAAAAGACTAACAATAATTGGACATTGTTCTTATTAACACTGAATGTGCAAGGAAAGGTATGTTTTCCCTTGTAAAATTTGCTTTCTACTTTTGAGTCCTCACTAACTTTTCTCTATTTTCTTAGCATTATAAAAATATTAAAAATGAAACAGCAATTCACTGATGTTATTGTGGTCAGCAAACATTATTATTATAAGGCATCCATAATCAAATCTTACTTCATAATTATATAGCTTTGTGGAAAATGTAGTAATTTAAGAGTTAGAGTCATTGAGCATTAGCAACAAACAAAAAAAGATACTTGGATCTCAAAGGGAAGGTTTACCAAGTTCACCTAGAATTCTAATTTAAAAAATATATATGTAATATCTATATAAAATATAGATATATTCACAATTTTTTCTTCTTAAAGGCTAACACATTCATATATAGTTTTCCCTTTAGAAATTTTATGCTACGTGTCTCTTGTGGCTCAGTGGATAGGGTGCCAGCCCCATATACTGGAGGTAGCAGGTTCAAACTCTGCCCCAGCCATAAATAGCCAAAAAAAAAAAAAGAAAGAAAGAAAAGAAAAGAAATTTTATACTGATTATAACATTACAGAATGGTCAGCTATGATTATTATTAGGGAGAGAAAGACAGAGAGATAGAGAGAGGTGGTAGGAGAAAGAAAAAGATCTAGTCCATTAAATAAACTACTACAAAATTTGGTGAATTTTTTATTTTTCTGGATAAATCTAAAATATCTAAAGATTTCTTGCTTCTTTAATGTTTTTTTAAATTGTTTTTCTTTTACTTGCTACATTGCTAAAGAATCTAACCCCAGTAAAAATACTTAATCATTTTGGCCCAAGGTATTTAATCCCTTTATTTGGTGTTCCCTTTTTTATAGAAGTTGGCAAATGGTATTCATCAAGTCTAAGGATTTAATCGAGTCATAAGACCTCCTCTTCTCCTAGAAGGAATATGGTAATAAATGGTGTGGCCATGTCTGTGTGTAACAAAAAGAAAAATCATTAGAATGTGTAAGTCTTGATATAACACTTATTCCTTACAAATTAGAAATAAGAAAATATTAATATTATGCTTTTGGATAGAAAAATAATTTTTTAAACAGAACCAAAATGCATTAGCAATAAAAAAAAAAAATTGATAAAACCTTGCAGGACAGTGAGAATAGGATGATACATGTTTAGTCCAAGTTTTGAAAGTAAAAGAAAAAAAAAACAAAACTGTTAACCAAGAATACTTTATCCAGGAAAACTATCCTTTAAAAATGAAATAGAGACAAATATTTCCCTGGGGGAGAGGGCAGTAGGTAAATGAGTATAAAAAATGCTAAAGGGGCTGTACATGGTGGCACACGCCTATAATCCTAGCACTCTGGGAGGCAGAGGCAGGTGAGCTGCTTGAGCTCAGGTGTTCAGGACTAGCCTGAGCAAGAGCGAGACTTTGTCTCTACTAAAAATAGAAAAAGAAAAACTAGCTGGCTATTGTGACAGGTGTCTATAGTCCCAGCTACTTAGGAGGCTGAGGCAAGAGGATCCCTCAAGCCCAAGAGTTCAAGGTTGCTGTGAGCTATGATACCACAGCACTCTACCAAGGGCAACAGTTACACTCTGTCTCAAAAAAAAAAAAAAAAAAAAAATACTAAAATGCAAACCCTGGAAAATAAAACAGTGCTAAAGCTTGTCCCTGGGGGATTGTCAATATCTTTTACACCAGTGCTTAAGTATTTTAATTTTTTTAATTGATGGTTTTGTAGTCAGCAGGTATAAGTAAAATTACATCAAAGGCTTGAGGGAGATGAAAGGCCAAAGAAAGAGGGTGACAAATCCAGTTTCTTGGAAGGAAATATTTAATAGGAACTTATGAACAGAAGCCATGCCTTGGTTTGGCTGTGAGGCAGTGGATCCCCTTATTACCCCTATAGCAAATACCTTTTATGTAGCAAGCTTTTAGGGAAAACATGTACAGGTCACATCTCAGACTTCTTTGTGAAACTCCATGACCATGGGGAGTTTAAATAAACATCTTCATAGGGTGCTAGTTATGCCATGAGCATTGTCTTAAGACCTTGATGCAGAATAGCTTGGTATGCAATCAGTCAACAGGGCAATTTTGCTTCATGATGGTGTCAGCCTTACCACAGAGCTGACTGATTTGTGTGTGACCACATGAAATACAGTTAAATCAGTGGCAGGGTGTTGAAGTTTCTCCCACATGTCTTGCCACATGTTCGTGCCCCATATGGGCTCAAGCATACTCATTCACTTTTCTTGTTCCCATTGGGCTAGCCTCATAAGTAAGCTTTTAAATACAGAGCAGTTATAGGTGCAAATACCAGGTGCCAGGGTTCATGTGTGATTACTAACCAAGCAACTCACAATTCAGCCCACTGACTACTTTGAGGTATGTCTATTTCTATCAGTGGTTTGCCTATCAGAGCCATCCATATACCAGGTATCATGTATGATGGATAACACTCCTTCTCTTACTGGATCAGGCAATGGAGGAGAGGGGGTAGAAAAGTGTTCTCTGGTTGCTCATAGGCATCCAGACATAATACAGCATGCAATTCTAGGCTGTAGGGATGCATTGCCAGAATACTTCGATGTTGTAAACAAGCATGCCATTTATTCATGGGCTACAGAGGAAGTGGGTCATTTGAATTTCCTTCTATTCATCCCTTTTTTGGTATACCCATTCTCATATCCACAACAAGGGTCTTGGTTAATGGTTCCAACTGCTGTGTGCACAATATACTGTTAGCCTTTGTTAATCAATGGTAGAGAATCTTTTTTTGGCTACTCTGCATTATTATTAATATAATAAAATCTTCAAGGAAGTGATTTACCATATTCTGCTTGCCACAAGACACAACTCATACACTTAGGAAAGCAGTAACATCAAAGGAATAGAGATGCACTTTAAAGAGATGACTAAGGCTGCTGCCTGATGCACTTTCATTTTAGTCTCTTCAAAATCTTCTTCCTGAGGTGTGTCCCTATCCCAAAGTACCCCTTCTCTAATAAGTCTAGGAGCGTTGTCAATCATTGGGTAAAATATGGGCGTAAATACTCTCCAATAACTCAAAAGACTGACAAAAGTTTTGGGTTTCTTTTATGGTTTTCAGAGTTGGAGTTTTTTGGCATTTGTTGATTACTGTACCTGGTAGCAAAGGAGTCTTCCCTGACCCTAAAAACTCCACTATAGGCCTAGGTTTTGAATCTTCTGAGAGTTGATTGCCCATCTCCATTCTCAGATGAGCACAGTACTATAAGACTTTCCTAACACAATAAAATCTTCGGAGATTAACATAACGCCATCCATGTAATGAAATCTGAGTTGAGAAGATGAGAATGAAAACAAAGTCACTTCTCTATCCATCATTCCATGACAAATCCTGGGACTGAGCATAGGTCGCTGGGGCAACACTCGAAATATCCTTGGTGACCTCGCCAGGTGAAAGCAACCTAGTCTTGTGATTGTTTGAAGAGAGGAATGCTGAAAGGCATTAGCCAAATCTAAGACAGCATGACTTGTCACCAGCTCAGACACTATGTGGTCAACTATCTGAGTAATACCTGGTCTGACTATTAAGTCTGCCTGCTCATCCTAGAAAAAGTGGTGAATATCACTAGGGCCACCTGATGGCTGGGGGAGCACTTTGAATGTGACTCTAGTGATTTCCAGCAATGAGATATGTAGCACTTTTTCCTAGGATGAATTTGTGAACTTAATTGTCAGACTTAATTGGGAACTACAGCATATATGGCTGGGGTTACCTTGCTGTATCCTTAGTTACCCCCAGTCATCTGCCAGATACTGTCTTGTTTGTATTCAGGACAAAGAGAATAGTTAAAGGGACATTTTGCTGGGTAAATAATATATGTACCTTTGCCAGTCCCTCAATAGTTGCATTTATTTCAGCATGCTCTACCTCAGCCAATTTGTATTTTTTAAATTTGATAGCCCCCAAGGGATAGGGAGTTCTAGGGGTTCCCATTTTGTCTCTTCCCTGAGAAGAACTTTTTCCATGTGCATCTTCAACCTGAATTCTCCCATTGAAATTTGCAGAGTCTTTCCTAATATCTATGCCTACCATGTTTTCTAGAACATGTGAAATAAACACCATTTGTGGAGCAAAGGGAACTGTTCCAGCATCCATATATATAAAGCCCTTTCATCTGAACATTTGTTCCTTATGACCATCAATGACAACCCACTGACAAAGGTGTCTTTCTGTATTTCCATGAATTAAAGTACACTGCACCTCAGGATCTACAAAAATAATAGTCTTCTTTATACTTTTGGAGGAATAGTAAATGGTGAGTTAATTCAATATAGGTCTCTGGTTGCCCTGTTTTGCTGGAACATGGGTTGGGTGATGGCCCCATTCCTAATCTCAGGACTGGGATGGGATCAACACATGATTGACCAGGTCAGTAGAACATGTAAGGGTTAAGTCTCTTTGTCTGACTTCTAAGCCTTCCTTTTCTGCCTGAAAGCACATGGCAGGGACAAAACTGCTGCTCAGGCTGTGGCTCCCTTCACCACGCTGTGGCTGTCTCCATCAGGCTGTGGCTCCTTCCCTTAGGTTGCTAATACAGCATTAGGTTGTTTGTCTTGTTTTTTTCTTGGGGTGTTCCTGCTCCCAATAATTTATGCCACATTTGCTTCAACATGACTCTTACTGCTCCCTTTCCTTATTTCCCTTCTTCTGTGGGGTTTTCTTTATCCCCTTTTTTGGCTTTTGTTAGATTAACAAATGATTGTGCTCCTGGCTTTCTTGGTTACTTCTAACTCTGCTATGGCCTCTGCCACATCATCTACACCCTTTTTACTACAGGACTCAACAAAGATAGCAAAGAGCTGTGCCTTTCTCTCTTTTCTTCCTGTAGCAATTTATTTTCCATACCAGTACCCAGCAGTGAAAATTCGTTCACCAGGTCCTGTGAAAACTCAACCATTAGATGGTTTGCCTCATTTCTAAACCTTAGAGAAGCCCTGGACCTCTTCAATTGACTTCTAGGAGGTCATCTGTCCTGATAATTTCCCTCATTAGGGCAAGCCTTCCTATTATGAATAGCTAGAATTATCCTGTCCCCAAGGATCATTCCTTGTGTTTGCCTTGTGTTAGGAAGGTGTTGCTGTAGGGCTGCATGGGTGGTGCTGCCACTGATTTTTCTGGTTCATTTCAGGCTAAAATAAACCATTACCCTCCATGTCCCCCATAGGACTACCCACGCTGCCAGGGGTCCTCTAAGTATTTGATAAAGGCCTCTGCAATCTCCAAGAGTCTGCACAATGTATTCCCTGATAGTGACTCCCCTGACTTCCTTGACCCCATTTGCTGCAGCTGTTAAGTCTTCCCTGTCCTTTGCATGAGGAATGAGCTCACTGGTGATCCCAATTGCCCTCCTCCTCTATGCCTTCTAGGTCATCAGAGTCTTTCTCTCTTAACATCCCCAAGGTACCAGGTTTTCACATCTCAGTTGGCCTCACTAGTGATAGCTCTGAGTTTTGGTTATTTCCATTTCTTTCCCTTGATGCAGAGATATCTACATCAAACTTCTCAATTTTTGGCTCTTGGTCTTCAATTTTGTTTTAGAAGTTAGAGGCAAAGAGAAAAGTGAAAGGCACATCTCCTTGTCTAGTTGCAATCCCTCTCCTGCCTTTTAAATGTACATGTCTTTTAAGTTTGGCCTTTGTTGCCAAAGGGGTGGCACACAGAAGTGGTTGACCCCATAGCCCTTATTTCAGTGAGCTATACAGCATTCAGTTAATAACTGCTGTATCTCAACAGGCATTTTCAGGGCATCCCTGCACTCATGCAAAGTCCACAAGCATCTAACCGGTGCACCACTTCATCCCATGCAGGGTATCTTAGCACCCTGGAATTTCCCCAGCTTGGTCTCTCAGCTGCCAGAGGGCTCATCAGATGTTCTATGGTGAATAGATGTATGCAAAGCTACCACCAAAGTTGAAGGAACTGAAAGACCAAAGAAAGAGGCTGACAAATCCAATTTCTCAGAAAGAAATATTTAATAGGTACTTGTGAAAAGAAGCAATGCCCCCAGCAGCTGCCCTTCAAAAGTATCCTTTATATAGCAAGCTTTTAGGATAAAGACGAGTGAAGCTGCTCAGGTCTCAGACTTTCTTTCTTTCTTTATTATTATTATTATTATTTTTTAGCAGTTTTGGCCAGGGCTGGGCTTGAACCTGCCACCCCTGGTATATGGGGCTGGCCCCCTAATCCTTGAGCCACACACACCGCTCCATGTCTCAGACTTTTTTTACTAAAACTCATGACTAATGGGGAGGTTAGACAACATGGTTTTTAGGGCTTGTCCAGGTTACAGGCTTTGTCTGCAGAACACCCTGGTATGCAGGAGTCAAACATTTGTCATCATGGCAATTTTGTTTCAAGAGAGCATTACTCTTGCCAAGCAATGGGTTCTTCTCCTACACACATAATAATTATACATATTTATGGGGTACATAGTGATGTTTCCATACATACAATGTTTAGTATTCATATCAGGATCATTGGCATATTCATCATCTTAACTTTTATCATTTGTGTTGGGAACATTCAATACCTTCTTTCTAGCCATTTGAAACTATATAATATATTATTGTTAACTATAGTCACCCTACATTGGCATAAAACACTAGAACTTATCCCTCCCAGCCAGTAGTAATTTTTTATACTTTTTAAATTGTTATTGAGGATTCATTGAGGGTACACAGAACCAGGTTACATTGATTGCTTTTGTTAGATAAGGACCCTCTTATAATTGTGTCCCACCCCCCAAAAGGTGTACCACAGCCCTTGTCTCCCCACCCCCTCCCTCCTTCCCTTTCTCAGCTCTCCCTATCCCCACCCCCTACCATGTACTAGGACCTTAATTGTCCTCATATCAGAATTGAGTACATAGGATTCTTGTTTCTCCATTCTTGTAATGCTTTACTAAGAATAATGTGTTCCACATCCATCCAGGTTAATTTTTTATTCTTTAACAAATTTCTCCCTATCCCTACCTTCACTCTAACCTTTCCAGTCTGTGGTATCCTCTGTTCTACCTTTTACTTCTGTGAGATAAACTGTTTTAAGCTTCTTTATATTAGTGAGAATATGCAGTGTTTAATTTTCTGTTCATGGCTTGTTTCACTTAACATAATGTCCTCTAGTTCCATCCACATTGATGCAAAGAACAAGATTTCTTTTTCTCTTTTTTGGCGTTATTTTATTGATACAGTTGAATAGTATTTGGTGTGTTTCTTCATCCATTTGTAAACTAGTGCTTAAGTATAAAGGACCATGCACACATAGCAGAAAACACTTGTTCTGGGCTTCTCCAAAGCTGGGAGTGAGATTTGATACTATCATTAAACCCAGACCCCTGAAAGGCAATACTTTAATGGAAGATAAGGAAATAATAATACATGTCCAGCAAAAGGTTACAACTAGAAATCTTTAACTCTCACTCGCAACACAGAATTAAAAGAGAAACATAAAGATCAATCATTCTGAGAATTTCTGACAATAACCTTGCATGCATATATATTAGGAATGATACCTCGTATGTTGTATAGCTTAAGCTTGTAGTGACTACAGTCAGCCTTTGCATGTAAAGTCAAATATTTTATGGAAAAGAAACCCATAATCCTGACCTCAAAGAATTCTTTCAGATAAAATTCTAATGAGATGGAGTTCACAATAGCATCACAATATACATGTAGACTGAGCCAACACAATCCAAATCAGTACAAACAACAAAATAAATAATATAACTTGCAAAGGCAGCAGAGTTAATACTCACATAGATAGTGCAAATACTTGTTTCTCGAGGAAAGTTACACAACCAAGTACTTTTCACATACTTTAACTTTTATTTAATTTTATAACTCTGTTGACATAAATTATTGCATAGAAAATTACAGAAGAATGAGAGGAAATAAAAATTATCTCTAAACCCACTCTCCACAGATAAGCCTTTTATCTAACTTATATAAAAGTCAAATCAGACTTCTAGCAACATAGCTATTAACTATTATCTATTTATCTATCTTGCAATCCTTCTTAAAATCTATGTACACACATGTTAACAATGATTAGCTGAGTATTCCAAAGATGGATAATAAATTTCTCCTACATACATTTCTGTGTTTTCTAACATTAGGGACAATGAAATTGCCTTATTTTATATTGATAAATAAATGTGTAAATACAACTAATCAATAAAACTAATCTAATATTAGCAACAACTGTAGCAGAAGAAAACAAATGTAAAAACATAAATATATATGAGTTTATACAAATTACAAGCCTATTTCCCGATATATCACAAACTTGTCTGTCCCTCACTTCCAAGTCCTAAATTTCAAGATTGATTATGACTTCCTTTCTCTTGGCTACATTTTGTTGGGCCTTGTTAGGAAATGGAGGACAATCCTTCGTGGAAGTCGAGTAACACAATGAAAAGTCTTCTTTAAATGCTTATTCTCACTGTCTCAGTCTTTATAGTGTATACTCTCTTTAAGATGTTTTCTCTGGAAGGCAAATGGGAAGAAGTTGCAGGGCAAGAAATCTATTAAACTGCTGAATTTGCATGTGAGATTAAAATCTCATCAAAGAGTGAAATTCCTTAACATGTATTTAGGATTTCAGTGATGTTCAATAACAGTGTTAAAAACCAGTGGAAGAATGCTGTGCAAGGGAAACAGATTTTCAAAAATTTCTTCAATGGATTATTCTCCCAAATTGTCTATGTGGCTCTGAGATTTCTCCCTTTCTCACCACATTTTAATTGCTGTAATATCCTCAAAGAAGCTTGCTTTAGTTTGCTGTTTCCTAGAATTAGGGTAAACGAGTGACCCCAGCAAGAGATGTACATGTTTATCATTCCAAAAATGAATGTGAGTTTGTTTTTTGACAAAATAAAGTACATTTCTATGGCATAGCCTATAAAATACAAGGTAAAGAAAATGATGAAAGATACCAACATTTTCATTGCCTTCACATGAGCTTCAGTGTTGGGGTCTCTGAATCCTGTGGCATTAATTTGCATCTTCCTTTTGTGTCTCCAAAGGGAGATGATTAATAAGAAACATGTAATTAAGGATAGTGTAAAGACGAAAAAGACTCCTATATTTTGCAAAACCTGTTGAATAAAGTATTCCTTTCTATGCATGCTAGATTGCCAGGTTGTATTTCTGTTCTTCATTTTATTATCATTAAAAGCCTTCTTGACTTGTGGAATTGTAATTAACCATGAAATAAGCAAAGATCCCATCAGAAGAGAAAGAATTCTATTGATTCTCATTTTCAACCAGAGGAATACGTAATGGGAAAAGTTTGCTATCTTCAGGAAATAGAAGATGTTGAGGCTGGTGGAAAACCAGATAGTTGATTGATTGATAAGTACCCACACGTAGCTAATATATTCAATTCGATTATGAGAGTAATGCCTAACTGGAGGGAATACCCATATAAATCCATCTATCATTATTATCCATATCAGACAAACTCTAGAAATTGCTAAGCCAGTAAGAATAAAGCCAAGCATAGAGCGCTTCCTCTTGACACAGTCGATACAGTACATAAACACAATAAATCCATTCCCTAAAACTCCCAGGATGGACACAATAGCTGCAACAACAAAAAAGATGCTTTCCACTACACTTAGCATACTGTTCAATCCTTAATTTAGCTTCTGTTACCTCTATTTTAAATTACCTTTCGCAGACTGAGCATATATTGGCTGCTTGATGGAAGAGTGATTTTCTTCTCTTTCATTATATAAAACTTAAAAGTGCCCCAGTAATCCCTTTGATAAAATTAGAAATAATTTCATGGACACTCTTCCAATTACATCTATAAAACTTAGCTCATTTAAGAAACGTGTGTCCAGCCCCAAAGCTTACCTACAATTTGTTAAAATGCAAATGAAAGTTTCTGTTTCATATATTTTACATGCTCTCCTGGGACTATTTTGCATTCATTGCATTGAATTGGAGAATGAAATAAACAAATAATTACAGGATACAAAACACAACAGGGATAAAAATTTGACTTGATCTTTTTCAGTATCAAACCATCTTCACTTATATTGTTTGTAATCAAAGTTTAGATATATAAATACAAAGTGCTATATAGAAGAAATGAACTTAGCCATTGTAGACACGTACTTTAAATGCATAATTTTATTTTTAATTGCAATTTTAGTTCAACTCTGGGTATGTTAAGTTTCACAAATATTATCTCACAAAATTGTTGCCAGAGATTTTATACTCAGAGTTATTGTATTCACAAATGCAAAAGATTATATTGACCACTATTCACATGAAAGGCTCTTAGGAACAATCTTTTCCTTTTACATATTTTACTTTGATGCTACTTCATTTATTATTCAATAAGTATTTACTAAATGTCTAAATATACCAATTTCTCTTTAGCTCCTTCAGAAAATAAATATAATAGTAGACGGGATATTTTATCCTTTGTAATTTTTGGAATTTGTGTTCTAATGGAGGAGGCTGAAAACCATGAGATAAAGGCTAAAACATTATATTGATTCCAAATTAAAAGTGAAATCCAACCTTCAGTGATTCTTTATTATGTACCCAATACTATATTAGGTACTTTATGATAGTTTTCTCATTTTAGCTTTGTAATAACACTTCAAACCTTTAAAATAGGGGCTATATTTATCTTTATGTAAAAAATTAATAATCTCATAGAAGAACTAATTCCCAGTTATACTGGCACAACTCTCGTAAATGAAATCATACCATGAGTTCACAATAAAATATCATTGAGCATAAGAACAGCCTCTGAATTATAGTTAGCAAAATAAAACAGAGAAGCCAATGAAAAGCAAGCAGCAAACAGAGAATTCACAGGAACTTCACATATTGGAATGACCAGATGAGAATAGGTATAGATGTATTACTGTGTACATGCTGTTTAAAAAAACAGGATGCAATTTCAGAAAAGAACAGCAACAAAAGACTATCAGAAAAAAACGGGAACATTGGGGACAATATTTGTAGGAATGAAGAATAAGATTGCATGAAATGTAAATGGATTTTTCAAGTAAAAAAAACTAGTATTGGCTTGGCACCTGTGGCTCAAGTGGCTAAAGCGCCAGCCACATACACCTGAGCTGGTGGGTTCAAATCCAGCCCGTGCTCGCCAAACAACAATGACGGCTGCAACCAAAAAATAGCCGGGCAGTGTGGCAGGTGCCTGTAGTCCCAGCTACTTGGGAGGCAGAGGCAGGAGAATCACTAGAGCCCAGGAACTGGAGGTTGCTGTTAGCTGTGATGCCACAGCACTCTACCCAGAGTGATAGCTTGAGGCTCTGTCTCAAAAAAAGAACTAGCATCAACAACAAAGATTTTAAAACTCCAACAATATACTGCTCACAAGAAATAGAATTTAAACATAAAACTTCAGAAAGCTTGAAATTATAATGATAATTTCTATATATATTATTCTATAATGATAGAATAATAGACAATGCAAACATTATTCAAAATAAATCTGGTATGGTTCTATTGATTTCATGAAAAGTAGACTTTTAGTTAAAAATCAGCACTAGAGGACAAATGAGAACCATGTTTTATGATTGCTCAATTTAGCAAAAGGTAATAACAGTTCTAAATTTTATGCAACAAATAATCTAGAAAACATTTTGAGCACTAAGAGAAAAAAATCAGACAGTAAATCCCTACACCCACCCTACAGAAAATATTTTTTTATATAACAAGCTCATCTGCAGCTTGTCACAGCCAGACTTTCTGCGGAAACTTGTGTCCACTGGAGAGATTACAGAAGCATTTTATGGAGGGCACTTTTACTGTGGGCATTGCCTTAAGACCTTTCTAAAGAATACCTTGGTATGGAAGGTCAATGAACCAGGCAGTTTTGTTTCAAGGTGACATCATTCTTATCATGCAATTGGCTATTATCCTACACTCCACAACTCCATAGTATTGACAGACATTTTGGAATCTTTTTGTGTGTGGATACATGAAAGAGAGTTTCCCACATATCTTACCACATATTTATATCCCATACTAGTTAGTGAATAATCATCCACTTTTCTTGTTCCCATTGAACTAGCCACATCATTAGGCTTTTGAATATAGCCCAGTTATCACTGCAAATGCCAGGTGCCAGGGTTCACGTGTAATTACTAACCAAGCAGCTCACAATTCACCTTACTGACTACTCTGATGTACATCTGTCTGTGCCGTGGTCCAAGTAGAGGGGTTTCCCTGCTGGAGCCATCTGTACACCAACCTTCATCTTGGATGGCTAACATTCATTCTCTTACTGGGTCAGACACTGGAGCAAAATGGGGTAGAGACGTGTTCTTTGGATTTAACAAGTCTACTACAGCATGTAATTCTGGACTTAAGGGACTGATCACCAGAACACTTCAATGTTGTAAATAGGTATGCCATTAATTCAGTGTAGATGTCTGAGCTGCAGTAGAAGTGGGTCATTTGAATTTTCCTTCTATCTATCCTTTGATTGATAGACCCAGTCTCACAGTCACTTGGAAGGGTCTTTGTGAACAATTCCACTTGCCATACAACACAATATGTAATATATTAGTGGCACATTCTGATAAATGGTAGAGTATCTGGCTTTGTCTCCTCCTCATAATTATGACCAAAATCCTAAAGAAAGTGATTCACCATACTCTGTTTGCCTTAAGTCACACTCATACCCTTAGGAGTAGCAGTAATGTCAAAGGCATAGCAATGCTTTCTAAAGGGGTTCCTGGGTCTGATGCACTAGTGCTTTTGCTCATTCAGAAATTTATTGCTGCAATATATTCCAGTCCTAATGTGCCCCTTTTCTAATAAGTCTATAGGGTGGTCTTAATCACTGGGCTAAAAATGGGAAAAATAATTCTCTAATAACTGAAAAGACTAACAAAACTTTGGATTTCTTTTACTGTTTTCAGAGTTGAGAATGTTGTACTTTGTCAATTACTTTACCTGGTATCAAAGTAGTCTTACCCTGATGCTAAGAACTCCACTACAGGCCCTATGTCTTAAATTTTCTGGGAGTTGATTGCCCATCCCCATTCCCACTGATAAGCACACAATACTATAAGACTTTCCTACAACACATTAAAATCTTCAGAGGGGAATTCTTGGAAGATGGCCAACTGGTACCAACCCTTGGCAGAGGCTTCTGATCAGAAGGAGAAAAACTGGATGGAATTAGACTCTAGTAAAACAAAGGTGGGGAGCTGAGTCAAGAAAGAAAGTTCAGCAAGCTGTAACTCCAAGGAAGAACACTCAAGAAAACAAATTACAGTACAAAGCCTATCAACTAGATGACAGGACACCCCTCCATCAAGGAGGAGGCCCACTGCAGGCTCTCTGCGAGTACACAGGGAACAAAAGACCTCTCATTTTACCTCACTGGAGAGAGCTACTAAATACCAGGTCTCTTTCTCCAGGGAGGTCCCACTTATGAACCTAGACACCACCTCATCAGGCATAAAATTGAACAGATATTTCCCCCCACAAGTCCAAACTCCCAGTCCACCCTTCCCCCCTCGCATGGTGGTCTGAAGTTCTACACTGTGCAGAGCCCAGATTGTTTGGTCTTTTTCTGAGAGATCTGGACATAGTGCAGACTAATGGGGAAGAAAGAGGGTATTGCAAGAAAGGGACACTTGGAGGGAGGAAGATAAGGCTCTGGTTTTGACTATACCTGGCCAGTGGTGGTATTGACTCTCAGTTCAGGCTGTCTGGCATGACAGGGTGCAGAACCCTCCACTCCAATGGCACCCACAGTGGAAGAGTTGTTGCCCCATGTGGACTGAATTCAGCAGACAAGGCTAGTTTCTAGCCTCTGTTGGGCCTGCAAGCAAGACTTTCTAGGCATGGACTGAGAGCTGAGGGTAAGAGCATGGTCCCCTGACTCCAAAAGAACCCTTAAGCAATGGCTTGCTGGATGTTAACCAAGACCTGAGGACAAGGATGTGGTCCCCCATCTCCAGTGGGTGGTGAACAGAGGCTTACTGGGTAATGACCGAGACCTGTGGGTGGGGTGTGGTTCCCTGACTCCTACAGAGCCTGCAAACAGAGGCTTGCCAGGCAGTGGACTGAGACTGGCAGGTGGGGGCATGGTCCTCTGACTCCAACTAGTCTGGCAAACAGAGGTTATCAGAGTGTGGACTCGGGCTGATGGGCAGCATTGTGGCCCCTGGCTCCAACTGGGCCTGTGAGCAGAGAAGAGGAAAACAGTGTGGACTGAGTCTGGCAGGTGGGAGTATGGATCCCTGGCTCCAATTGTGCTGTTGGAGACCCTTGAATCCCTCTGTTGAGCAGGGTCTGCACTGCCTGAGACAATTTAATTGGAACTCATGTCTGGGGCTGTCCACTTGGGGACATTCTGAGGTTGACCTTTGAAGTTCTATAGTAGAAAAAACCTGAAGGGTGAGGGCTGGGTGCCGCAGCTGTTTGAATCACTTCACAGTCGAGATTTAAACCTTATACTGTGGCTTCTTAGGATACAGTAGAGGTTGGCTGATATCAAAAACAGAGCTAGCCTGCGCAATCTAACCAAGTAGGTCCTCAGAGTCTCCAGCTAAAACTCTGAAAGGGGCCTTTGTAAGGTTGTAGGAAATAATCCACAATTACAAAGCCTAGTGCTTTGGTAAGGCACTATCTCTACTATAAGGGAACCCCATTTCAATCTCACTCTGCCAGTTCTAATAACCAAACAGTGGAGAATAAACATGGTGCAGACCCAACAGAAGAACTATGGCAACATGAATAACTAGAGTAGATCAACCTCCTCTAAGAAATGACAAAGGAGATACAACTGAAGTTACCATATAGACAAGTGGCAGCAATGTCAGAAATCGAATTCAGAATATAGATGCAAATAAGATAAATAGAATGGAGGAAAAGATAGAAATTGAATTCCAAAGAGTAGTTCTAAAGTTGTCTCAAGAAATTAATGAATTCAAAGTCCAAGTCACCAAAGATATGGACATAATGAGAAAAGAGATAGCAGAGCTCAAGGAAACAAAAAAATTAGTTGAGGAGCTCTGAAATACAGTAGAATCTCTCAGTAATAGAGTTGACCAGGCAAAAGAAAGGATCTCTGAAACTGAAGACAAAGCTTCTGAACATTTCCAAATGCTCAAAGAGGCTGACAAATGGAGAGCAAATATTGATCATCCCCTGAGAGAGTTGTGGGATCACTCCAAGAGATCAAACATTTATCTATAGTAATTCCCAAAGGAAAAGAGGATGACCTTAAAGGTACAGATGCTCTACTCCAAGAGAGCTCTACTCCAACTTCTGGTAGCAGACAGTTTCAGAACCCCAGCAAGACTGAATCCAAAAAAGCCTGTCCTACACACATTGTGATTAACTTTGCCAAAGTTAAGATAAAGGAGAAAATTCTGCAAGCAGCAGACGTAAGAAAAGCATCACCTACAAAGGGAGAAATATCAGAATGAATACAGATCTCTCTGTGAAATGTTTCAAACCAGAAGAGGTTGATCATCAACCTTAAATCTCCTAAAACAAAATAACTTCCAGCCCAGGATTCTGTCCAGCTAAACTGAGTTTCATTTGTGATGGAGAAATCAAATACTTTAATGACATACACATGTTGAAAAAATTTGCCATAACTAAACCAGCTCTCTAAGATATTCTCAGACCCATCCTCCACAATGACCAGTGCAATGCTCTACCTCCAAAGTAAACTCACCCAGACATTTTTAAACAAAACCCAACTTCCACAGCGGTGAAAAGATTAAAAATGTCCATCAAACATCCTAAAATCATGACATCCAAAACACAACCAGCCTTATCAGTTCTCTCAATTAGTGTGAATGGCTTAAATTGTCCTTGAAAGAGCCACAGCCTGGCTGACTGGATACATAAACTCAGACCGAATATCTGCTGTATACAAGAATCTCACCTTACCTTAAAGGATAAAATTAGACTCCGGGTGAAGGGATGAACTTGTATAATACAGGTAAATGGAAACCAGAAAAAAGCAGGGGTTGCAATTTTAGTTGCAGATACAATTGGCTTTAAATGAACAAAGATAAAGAAAGATAAGGATAGTCACTACATATTTGTCAAGGGAAATACCCAACATAAATCGATTTTGATAATGAACA
>CAUYPK010147484.1:0-24221 GCA_963574355.1 Loris lydekkerianus
CTAGTCCATTCGTGGGTCGATGGGCACTTGGGCTTCTTCCATGACTTAGCAATTATGAATTGGGCTGCAATAAACATTCTGGTACAGATGTCTTTGTTATATTGTGACTTTTGGTCTTCTGGGTATAAACCTAGTAAAAGAGTTGTTTACATTTTTAAAAGGGGATTTATTGATATTCGAGGAATATGAAAACATGACAGAACACTACATAGGCCACTTTATACTATAAAAGAGGCAATAATAAGAAACATACCTGTTTTTGTAGATAAGACAAGCACCTAAGTATATTAATGACGATCTCATGAGTGTAAGAGTTATGACCAGGCAGATTGTATTCATAAAGAAGTAAGTCAAAAAGGGAAATATATAAATGTGGTTGGTAATTGTGTGGATCCAGCTTTGTAACTGTGGGAATCTGAAATAATACTATGAACAACCTAAATCTTTTAATGAGATCAATCAAAAACCTCGATGGGTCACCACTGCATGGCCAGTCACCCAAATAGAGGAGGCCATGAGAAATTTTCTTTCACAAATGTAGATGGATACAAATATTATCTCTCCACTGGTTGAGGACCTTTCAACTTTTCATGTGTGTGCACAAGGTTAACATTATAAGAATGCACTTTTATAGAGTCAAATTTACAAAAAATGCATAAAACAAGTTAAAACTTTCTACAAATCTATACATAATTTGTGCTTCCTATATTAGAAATGATGCAAAGATGAAATACGTACCATAATGAACTGCCTTGACAAGTTTCTAGCTATTACTGAGTCCAGTTAAAATTAAGGGCACAAGTTCACCCCTTATCAACTTGCCACCTGTATATGTCTCCTTAAATCATGCTTTATTTTCAAAAAAGAAAACAGCCAGGTAATACGTGGTATATGCAACTATCCTGTGGTTTTGATTTTTTAGATATTTGATGTTAGGATTTTAGACTTTTTAGATTTCAACATTTGAGACTATGTCTTTTGGGATTATGATCTAAACTTCACTAGTCTTAGCTAACAAACCTTAAAATGAAAATCAAGCTTCAGAAAAGTCACTCTATTTTTGAATAATTTAACTTATAGCCTTGCAGAAATCCATGGACTATTTAGAAATACAAAAATACCTAGCACTCAGCTGGTAAAATATATAATGCTTTATGGTATCCCATAAAAAAAGCATCAGGTCTGTAAAGTAGCAGTAAAACAAAGAGAAAAATCAGTCAAATTGATGTAGATGATTGAATTAGTAGAAAAGAGGGCATAAAAACAGTTTTTATAATTGTATTCTGTATGTTCAAAGGCTACAAGAAAGACCAAACTATACTTATGTAAGTAGAGATGTGAAAGATAGGGGGGAAAGAGACCAGTTTGAATTTCTAGACATGAAAACTACAATGTTTGAGATGATAAATACATTGGATGGAATTAAGGCAGTTTAGACATTGCTCAAGAAAAGATTAGTGAACACAGCAGTAGAAACTCTTCAAAATAAAACAGAAATTTTAAAAAAGACTAAAAAAATGATTCAAGAATTAGTGAGCTGTGATGTGTGTGTAAACTCTAATTGCCATGGCTTCCCCCGACTCTTACATCTATTTCCTCAATTAAAACAAAACACAACACTGGACTCCACCGGAGTTTTCTCCCCTTGCACCACAACTGAAAGTTTCTTCAGGCAATAAGCTGGGGCAATTGTATAGCTAGTTTACCTGCATAATTTCCTATTGCTTAGGAATCACTGTTCTTTGTTGCCCAATGTCCAGAGCTTTGAGAACTATTGTTTTATAAATAGAAAAATAAAATTTTATTGAAGCGTTTAGCTGATTCAGGTGGGATGGTATATCTGATACCACTTACTCCACCTTGGCTCCACGTGGATATCAGGTGTAATGTTTTTACATATTTTAATTAGTGTAGGTTTATTAAGTGTATTTTTCAAATCTTCTATAATAGAAGATTTTTACATGTTTATTCTGCCAGTTCCTAAGGAAAATATATGAGATTATTGACTTTGCTTCAAATTTTGCTTTGTACATTTTCAGATCATGTTAAGAGGTTATGTTGTCATTATCAGATCTCTCTCTTTATCTCTGATAATTCTTTTTGCTTCAAAGTCTACTTTGTCTGATAAAAGTATAGTTATTATAATGTTTCTTTTGGTTAGTGTTTGCATAATGTATCTTTGTCTATCCTTTTCCTTTTTAACGTTTTTGTGGCCTTATATTTAAGATGTATCACTTGTAAGCAGCATATAGTTGTATTATTTCATCATAGTTTTTGGAAAGCAATACGAATAATTTCACGTTTCTGCATGAGTAGAATTTTCAGAGCAAAGAAAACTGACATCTTGTAGTAATGGAGAGTTTCTCTTCTTTTCAGACACGTTATGTTCCTCACATTCCAAGAATGACAGACCTAGAGCCACTTTTTTCCTTTTAATGGAATCATCTCTCCCATTCAAAGGAGAAGTAAACTTATTTTACCTGTAGCCACTTGCTTTTCAGAATAGGGACTTTCTCTTTTCCTCGAGAAATTTTTTTTTGTATTAGAAAGACAAAATTTCTCTCCTTTTTTTTTTTTTTTTTTTTTTTTTAAAGAGAGGAGGAAGGCAGTTATATAGTTGCTCCTAAATAAATGCCCATAGTGGTAATTTTGGAATTCCTTTCCTATGGTGCCGGAAACCCTCCTTGGACTTCATCATCTGTCATCTTAGTCTCAGAGCACCACTGTTGGTCTCATTGCCCCACCCTTGGGGAAAAATTTGGCATAGGGAATCAATGCAGTTATTGCTGTAATTAAAGTCTGCCCCAAATCAGAAGCTTTACAGTTATCTTCAGGATAATATAAATATATTTCTACATATCTATTTTTTTTTTTTTTTCAGATAGAGTCTCACTATGTCACTCTTGGTAGAGTGCCATGGCATCACACCTCACAGCAACTTCAAACTCTTGGACTTATGCGATTCTCTTGCCTCAGCCTCCCAAGTAGCTGCGACTACAGGTGCCCACCACAATGCCTGACTTTTTTTTTTTTTTTAATTTCTTTTTATTATCATTGTTGTTTGGCAGGCCCGGGCTGGGTTTGAACCCGCCAGCTGCAGTGTAGATGGCTGGTGCCCTAGCCACTGAGCTACAGGCGCCAAGCCATATATATATTTATATTTAGAAGAATATAGTGTATTTGCCATTTTATGTAATTACTGACATATTTGGGCTTACATATACTATATGTTTTCTATTTGAATCTTCTACTGGAATCACCCTTTATAAAATGAACAAAGGGCCACAGGGTGTGAACTGTGGTTAAGGCCCTAAACTCTACAAAGGTATAGGCGTAGTCAAAAGAATAAGCAGCCATTGTTCTGTAGCTTGCTTTCCCTGTAAGTGCTTACCACTCAGAGGTCCTGTAGCTGATGGTCATGAATATTCTTAGCTTTCTTTAACTGTTCTCATAGGTAATATCACTCTTGTGAAAACTAAGGGTAGTCTTTGAGATATCTTCTGGACTCTGCCCTTCCAATGTACCAACTGACCCAACCAGACCTATGGCCCATACCAAGAACAGACTCAATTGTTCGTATGACCCCTACTCTGGAATTGACTTGGTGTAAGAGAATTTCTACACCCATATGATTGTACTCTGAGCCCAACCAATCAGTAATACTGATGGCCTAGACCCCTGGTCACCAAACTATCCTTAAAACCCTAATTACCAAATTCTCAGGGAGGTGAATTTGAGAAATTTCCCTCATATCTCTGCTTGTTGCCCTGCAGTATTAAACTCTTTTTTGTGCTACAGCTCCTGCTGTTTCAGGGTATTGGATCCCTCTTGAGCAGTGGGCAATGAGCCTGGTTGGGTGGTAACAGGACTAGATGCTCTTTGTTTTCCTTTTTTTCTTCTTTTGGGTTAAACAGATACGTTTTATTATTTCTGTTATTGTGTTCGTTGTATAGTCTTTTGCAATTCTTTCAGTGAGTATCCCTGAGAAGACAACACACGTCTTTGGTACATTACAATAAATGAAAAATTATTATTTTTACCACTGTTGTCATTTCCATTGAGAAGTTATCTATTTTTTTTTAAATTATTACTCATGTGAAAATAATGTGTGTTTTTTTTTTTCTCCCTCTAGCTGCTTTAAGTGTTTCTCTTTTTTAAAATTTCCACAGTTGTGCTATGATATGATTAGATATATATTTACTCTGCTTGGGGTTCTTTGAAAATTTGTGGCTTGATGTCTTTCATCAGATTTAGAAAATTCTCAGACAGCAGACTTTTGGCCGGGGCAGGGCTTGGACCCACCGCCCCCGGTAAATGGGACCAGTGCCCTACTTCTTGAGCCACAGGTGCCAGCCAACAGGAGTTTTTGAATATTGTTTATACCATATTTTTTCCCCTTTTCTTCTGGGACTCCAATTATGCGTATGTTAGACCTTTTTACTATGTTCCACATGTCTTATATGCTATGCTCTATATTTCTATCTTTTAAAAATATTTTATTTTGTTATCAGTCTGGTTATTGTGTTCCAACCCTACCATTGTAACCTCTTCCTCCCATCAGTGGTATTTAATCTTTTGTTACACTCAAATTATTGATTTTACTTGTGTATTTGTAGTCCTATAATTTTATTTTATTTTTGATTTATTTATATATTTTTGAGTAAATTTCAGGGTTTTTTTTTTTGCTGAAATTTTCCATTTTTGTTCTATTTCCTTAAAGATATTCATTATAGTTATTTTGAAGTCTGTGTCTTAAAACATCAATATTTGGTTCAGCCATGAACCTGGTTTCTACAATCTATTCTTCACTTTGGTTTTTAATTATTTCATTCTATGTCCTAGAATGCTTAGTTATTTCCTATAGAAAGCCAGGCATGGTTGTGAAAAATTGGAGTCTCTGGATAATGTTGTCTTTTTCCAGTTAAGATTTATTCCATCAATTAAGATGAGGCAGGTCACCTCTATTTGAAGCTGGGTTCCAGTCTCTATGAAGGTTGGTATGTTCTTTAGTCATTTTGGCTTTGCTACTTCATGAGTTCCACATGACAACCTAAAATGTTTACACAAGTTGGCTTATAAGTCCTGTCTGTTTGGTAGCTCTGATGATTTTTAAAACTTTATTTAAAAAGTTTTTATTAGCAGGAGACTCGGTCTGACGCAAGCCAGTCTATCACAGAAAAGAACTGAAATCTCGTAACCTGCTTTAATGAAGGAATTTTGTGGCTGCTACTTTGTGTTAGACCTGGAGATTAAGTAGGAAAGGAATCAAATAAATGTGAGGGAAAAGAGTTAGGAAAGGATTAAGTTACTTGACATTCAAAAGGCTTAGCACTGCCACAATCCACCTTGTTCCTCAGATTAGTAATTACATTTTGGTCTTACTGCTGGGTTGGAAGGAGCCTGGAAGAAACTGTTTTCAGCTATCTGAAGGACTCTGCTATGGCTTGGACAAGAATGGAGGAGGGACGCCGGGGAACAGAGGCCAAGGGCATAAGGAGAAGCTGAAAGGAAACAGATTTTGGCTTGCTAAAAAGGGAGAATTTCCATCAAAGCTGGGTTGGAATGAGGATCAATGGGAAATAATGCATCCCTCATCCATGAAGCCATTAAGTGTTAGCTAAATGGAATGGATCCCTATAGAGAAGATTAAAATATTGAATATGGGATAGACTAGATGTAGATGGCCTAGGATATATCCTGTCATAGGTTAGATGCTCAGTAAATGTCGAGTGAACTTGTGAGCTACAGAGTCCCATCTAATGCTGAGCGTCCATGATTTTAAAAGCAAGGAAGTCAGTATGGTGTGGTATAAAGTACACAGGGCTGGGTGCTACGTTCCCAGAGTAGTTTAAGGGTAGGAGCAGGGAGAACGCCATTTTTCTCATTCTTTCCTCTCATAACCCCTAGCTTCAGGCGGCCGTGCAAGTCCCTGTTACAAGATAAGCTGAGCTCCAATGAGGAGCATAAGGTCCTAGAAGAGGTGGAGATAGATGGAGACAGTGGAAGCTTTCCCCAAGCGGCCGCAGATGCAGGTTTTGCAGAGCCTGGCATCCTGCCCTCGGGAGGCAGTCCTAGCCTGGACTGGGAATGGTGCCAGCCAGGAGGTCACGTCCTGGCTGGTCCTGCCTCTCTCCTTTCTCTGCAGCATTTTCTCAGTCTGAGCTGGTGCTGCTCTCCCTCCCTCACTGCGGGCTGGACCAGGCTAATCAGGGCCCCTCACCTGGGGAGCTCCAGGCAAGCACCCTTCCTCCAGCCCCCTCCCCAGGCATCCCTGAGAGCACTCCTGCAAATGATGCTACTAAATATTTCATTCCGGCTTAACAACTTAATCTGCCTGCCATTATCTTGAGGCCCTCCCCATCCTCCCAGCCCCCAGTCCCTTTCTGATTAACAAAGTAGCCGCTGGGAAGATTTGCTGAAGCCATCATTGAGGGCTGTGTTAGCTGCTGCTCAGGGCAGGCTCAGGTGGAGGCACTGCATTAAGCAGGAAGCATCGATTGCAGCATTACCCGGCTTTTTACATTCCCACGCAGACAATGCAAGTATCTTCAATTATCTTCAAAGCAATTGAAGGGAAGGAAATTGGTCTTAGATGTGGTAAATAGACTCCACAAAGTTCACTGAAGCATACAAAGATGTGTACGTGGGTAGGGGGCAGAGAGGCCTAGCCGCCAAGCCCACACCATGGCTGTTCAGAATTCTGGCAGCCATTGTAAGAGGGGTCCCCATGCCTGGAGACCATGGAGATCTTGAGGCCAGGCTCTCAAAGTTCCAGGCAGGTGCAAGGAGATGGGGAGCAAAACAGTATTGCGTTTGGGGTCAGGGAGACTTAGATTTTAATTTTGGCTTTATTGCTGTGTGATCTTGGGTAAGGAACCTAACCTCTCTGAGCCTCATTTTCCTTATCAGTGAAGTGGGACTAGTAATATCTACCTTAGAAAGGAGCCATCCTGGCTCGGTGCCCATAGCTCAGTGAGTTAGGGCTCCAGCCACATACACCAAGGCTGGTGGGTTCGAGCCTGGCCTGGGCCTGCTAAACAACAGTGACAACTGTAACCAAAAAATACGTGGGTATTATGGCAGGTGCCTGTAGTCCCAGCTACTCAGGAGGCTGAGGCAAGAGAATCACTGAAGCCCAAGAGTTTGAGGTTGCTGTGAGCTGTGATGGCACGATACTCTACCCACGGCAACGTAGTGAGACCCTGTCTCAAAAAAAAAAAAAAAAGAAGAAGAAGAAGAAAGGAGCCATCCTGATTTCAGGGCTTTGTCCTCTCGGGGTTGACCCTCCTCTGTGTCCTCAGATCATCTGGTACAGATCTGTGTCCCCAGATGTACCACACTGTGTTGTGAATGTTGGTTTTCGCGTCTGTTCTTCCCATCAGGCTGGCTGTGGTTAGCTTTCTTTTTAAAGGAGAAGTCGTGGCCCTGGAGAAGCTGGTGAAGGCTCTGGATGCTCTCCCCATAGAAATGTAAAGACATGCTTTGTCTCTGACATCAAGGAACTCTCAGAAACTGGGCTGGAATCCCTGTCTAGCATCTATATAGTGTGTGGCTCATGAATCACAATCAGACAATGTCTGTTGACTACTTGAATCACTCCAAGATTCTTTCCAGCTCTGTATTTTGGAATTCAGAGCATCCCTGAAACCATTTGGTGAGCACTTACTTTGATGGACCTAGATTGGGTCCTGTGGAGAATCCAAGGACATGAGTCTTGCCCCCACAATGGGGAACACAGACGTGTGTGTCAGTGACTAACGTTCAACAATTTGATAGCTCCCATACCCACCCTCAGCTGAAACAATTCCTGGGAAAGGGTTTTGTCCTTTTTCGTTCCAGACCTGGCTTTAGAGATTCTAGGAGGCAGACTGTTACAAGTGGCAAGAGTGCATTTGGGATAAAGGTGTGTGGTAGGTGGGGAAGGCAGCGTAGTGCACTGAGAAGGCCCCTGAGCACTTGTGGTCCAGAAGTGCTGGCATCACTCTTGGTGCTGGGGTAGAGAGCTGAGGGCCCAGAGGCCAGCACCTGCTTGCTTTTGTCCAGTACCCCCGCTGGGTTAATCTATTCAGCGAGGATATCATTATGCATAAGCAATTTGCATCTGCCAAACCTCTGATTGCGGATGTGCAAGTGCTTGCTGGGGAAAGCTGGCATGAGAGCATCCCTTTGTCCTTTTCAGATCATGGAGAAGGTGTGATCTGGGAGGCTGGACCCCAGATCAGGATCCTCCACCTCCAGGTGGATTCTAAGAAAGTGAATTGGGGCTCCCGCAGGCTTATTTCAGAGAACTTAGCCCATTCCCATTCCACACAGCCTGTTGCATCTTCTCTGCTCAGAACTCAATTTTAAAAGGATAAAATCCCTTGTGGATGTTTTTAAGGAGTTAAATAAGTACCAGCAATGGCTCCTGTTGGGGCTGTTTGGATTTGAAAAGAAAATACTGAGATGTAAAGATATCAATATTTAATCGTCTCTTGAAGCTTGCATTTTCAAGCAAGCAGCAGGGAGCTGAGAGTCTCTTTTGAATGGGTATGTGCACGTGTGCATGTGCACATGTGTGTGTGTTTGTGCATGCAGATACGTGTGTGCTTAACAGGAGAAAGCGTCAGGCGCTCTGTGCTGTTCACTGCTCTTTCCCTATTTAACTCTGCTCCCCACCACCTCAAGAGATAATAACAGACAGGGGATGAACTCTCCTTTCAATTAATTCAACAAACAGGTGCAGAACGCTGCTCTGGACCCTCCACACTATTAAGGCACTTGCAGTCCAGAAGGGAAGTAGGTCCTTTATGCAAATTACTGGGCTTCCCATTAGGCAGAATGGAATAAATTCTGCAAAGGTAGGAGAAGTTTGTGGAATTGATTTATAGTGTGGTTACCCTGCCCTCAGAAGCTGGATTGCTGGAGGGGCTCACCCAGCTAGAGCCCACCTCTCCCACATGCCTCACATAGTTTCTGGAACATGACAGATGTTCAATACATCTGTGTTGAACAATTGCTGGATTCCTTAAACATTCCCTCTAGCTTTGTGGTCACTTCTGCCCGCAATGCCTCCCCCAAATGCTTGGCTGTTTCCCAGAAAAAGATACCTAGATCCCAGAGGAAGAAAAGAGACCCAGAGGAGTTAATCAGGCCCCAAGCATGGCAGGCAGTTGGTGCTGGAAGGGACTGAGCCTGGGATGGGGAGTCATCTGCTTGACTTTAGGCATCACCATCAGTGAGACTTAGATTAGACCCTGGGAGGAAGCTCTTGGTTTCCTGATGAGGGAAGTTTGGGAAATGTCCACCAGGGAGCCTTTTAGAGAAAGAGGGAAGCGGGGTTCCCAGAGGCAGGAGCAAGGTGACCTCACTTCCTTCCAAGTGGGGTCAGCCTTGAAGCTGTCTTAGTCATTTGTGCCAATGTAACAACCCCCCCAAGACTGGGTCATGTGTAAACAATAGAAACTTACTACTTTTTTATTTTTGGGGATGGTTACATTTCCTTCTATTTACAAGTAGAATTTTAAAAGTTCATTTTTCATGGATTGTGTTTTATAAACTTTAAAGTTCCTTTTGATGGTGAGACAAAGACAGCAGAATAGATGAAAGGCAGAACTTTTTGTTATTTACAGCCCCAAAGAAGAGAAGGCTGCCGGGCAGGGCCACATGGGGCTGCAAATCAGAGCTGTAGGTGGTAGCTTACGTAGCAAGTGAACTGGGGGAGTGAGGTTAGTTAGGTTTCAAGAACTTCCTGGGAATTGACCAATTTTAACAATTCTATGGACTCTGGGTATAAGGGGTGTCCCTAATGGTTTGGCATCTGGCCCAGGGTGGAGGAAATTGGGATGTGTATACAGCAGCCTCAGAATGTGGGGAATGGGAAGGGAGGCTGTATTTCTCCCAGTTCTGGAGGTTGGGAAGTCCAAGATCCAGGCATCAAATTTGGTGCCTGGCAAGGTCCAATCTCTCTGCTTCCAAGATGGTGCCCTCTTGCTTCCTCCATTCTCTGGGTGCAGGGGGACAAACATGGTGTCCTTGAATGCAGGGAGGAGGAGAAATGGGGCCAACCTACTTCCTCAAGCCCTTTTAGAAAGGTCCTAATTCCATCTTATGACTTAATCCCTTCCTAGAGGTCCAACCTCTTGATACTAATCACATTGGTGACTGACTTTCAAAACATGAATTTTGGGGGATATTCAGACCACAGCAGCCCTCAGCTTATAAGGATACTGGAAAAGACATTGGTCAGGGGCCTTCAGGATTTGCATGTGACATCGGTGGGGAATAAAAGTGACATGAATAATAAAAAGAAAAAGCCCCCAATGGTTGGGAATACATAACTTCACTGCAGTGGGGCCCTGATCAGGTTTCTCTCTGGGAGGATTATGGAGACCCCAGGGAGATGTCAGGTGGGCCTGAGTCAGAATATGAGTCTAGCACCACACTGTGCCTGAGTCTGGATTTCAATATAGAGTAAAATGCTGCCCTTATGACCCTCTGGGCAGGGGTCACCCAGCAACGTCCAGAAAAGGGAAGCACTTGGAGTTTCAGAGGTTAGAGACTATGCTATCAAGAGTCCCTAACTCCTTTAGCTATGAGGACTGGAAATTGGAAAGAACTGGTAGGGAGAGGTGGTAAGAGGAAGGAAGAGCCACCTCTTTGCTCATCTCTGAGGAGCACCACATCCAGTATGTGAAGAACAAGCCCTGCAGTTCAGCTCCAAAGGGCTCTGGTTGCACAGAGCTGAACTAGGCGCCTTGCGGTTGGACAACGTGGAGGTCCTGCACGAAGGGTTGAACAAATGGCCGAGAGGTCATGATGACAACTCCACCTGCCTCAGGCCAAGTCAGCACCCAGAGGGTTCCTGTGTCTAACCAGCAAGATTTCACAAGTTTCTTTGTGGTTTTGATTCTTCCTTTTGGAGTGACTCCTGCTAAAATGAAGTCTCTTGCTGAGATAAATTAAAGACTCTGGTCCAATCTGCACAGAGATGGGAGCTTCCACTCAGTATCTTTATGTTGGGGGGGTGTTCAAGACTCAATCTCTAGTGAGTCACAGATCTCTTAGGGAATCTGCTAAAAGCCACGTGCTCTCTTCTGCTTCAGAAAGTACATACATCCGTAGATGCACAATCTAGCGTATGGTTTCAGGGCATTTGCGGACCCATGGAACCTTTACATATCTTTTAATAACATAGGTATGCCTCTCTCAGAAGACCGGTTTGGAGTTTTTAGGACAAGCTAACAATGTTGAATAGCATTTTATAGTTTGCATAACACTTTCACTGTGCATTGTGTTAATCTTCATGACAATCCTACTGGGGTAGCAATTATTATATTAATGTCCTTATTTACAGATAAAGAAAATAAACCTCAAAGGGTTGACAGCCATTTCCTATAGCTAGTAGGAGGTCAAGTCCAAATAGAACGAGGCCTTCTACCTCCACTCCCCTGAACCTCCACCAGGCTACCCTTGTGCCTTGCCTTTGGGTTTTCTCTACTTTTCACAACTGCATTAGCCTAAGGCCTTTGTAACTCATGTGTATTCTTGTTCTGTGAGCAGTATGAGGGGTAGAAACCTGGAGGTCTGGCTGTGAGAATGGCCAGAGACTTCTGAGCACAAGAGAGGAGACCAAGAGAGAGAACTGTCTTCAGGAGCCAAGACTATTTTCTGAATGAGTGACTATGGTTGACATTGCCTAAGCACACCCGTGATATCTCATCATGTCAGAAAGAAATCTGGAAGTCGCCAGATTCTTGGACTGAGGGTGACCCCCAAGGCATTTAGGCAACTCTACTCCATAGATCTTCAAATCCATGGGGAGCAAACATCTCTTCTATCTCCACAGCCCCTTCTGCATCTGAGTGGTTAACACAGCTATACCATTAAAGGACTTTTTAAGCTTTCTTTCAAAATGAACAGGAGTGCCTGAATTTCTTAAACCTGTGGCTTGGCAGACAGTAGTGACATTAGAACAACTTTCTCTTTAATTCCTTTCCATAGATTTCCAAGGGAATTTTTATAATATCGTTTGCCCAATTCAATTTTGATGAGTATAGATTAATTTTCTGCCTTATAGCTATTGATCTTTGGCCATTGATCAGAGGACGAGAGGGTTGCTGCTCATAAATCTCTCCATTCTGATTGAGGGTTCCTCAGGGGCAGGGATGGGAAGGTGTAAGTAGCAAATAATGTGAAAGCTAGAGCAGGGGGTGGGTTCCAGAGAGGTGAGGGAGGAAATGATTGTGGGAAGTGGCAGTAGACCAGTAGGCACTGGTCACATTAGACTCCATATGAATAATCAGTCACGCACCATGGTTTCCTGATCCTTTGTTCATTCTGTGCTTCCCTTCCTAGGCCCTTGGTCTTCCCTTCCTACTTGTTCCAATTCTTCTTACATTTCCAAACCCAAACCAAATGCCTTGTTTTCACAAAGACTTTTCTGGTTCTCTCCCTATTTACTGCTAATTGGAATTTCTCAATCTTTTACATTCCAGTCAAGAAGGAGATAAAGAAGGAAATCATTAGATTCCTTGAGCAAAATGACAATGAAGCCACAAGCTGTCAAAACATGTGGGATACTGCAAAGGCAGCCCTAAGAGGGGAATTCATTAAATTCCCACATCCAAACAGAAAGAGTACAAATCAACAACCTAATGAACCATCTCAAGGAACTGGAAAAGGAAGAGCAATCCAATCTCAAACCTAGTAGAAGAAAAGAAGTAATCATTCTTTTTTTTACATTCCTCCACTGCCTTATCTCTTGGGGCACTTAATGCATTATATTGTGTGCACCTGTTAATTTCTGGGCTATAAGACCTGTGAAGGCAAGTGCACCACCTCTGTCTGTTAATACTATGAGCCCCACAATGTAGTACATCCAAACTCAATAGAGACTTTATGTAGTTGTTTAATGAATGAGAAGTTCAGGATCACAAAGTTTAGGGCTTACTAGAAAGTTCTTCCTGTTGCTCCTGTTGGTCCTTCTGAAAGGGAGTCCTTAAGTTATACAAATGCTCTTTCCATAATTAGCCTTTCTTAAGTTTCACCATTCACTTTTTAATAATGAAGTAGAGTAGATTAAGGGCAAGGTTTTCCTATGAGACATTCTTCTCATTCCCATTAGATTCACAATATCAAGTTGCCAATCAAGTGGCTCTTAAAGAGTATAGATTTCTGCTGAAAATAGAAGGGTCTGAGCAATCTTTGCTCTCTATACATTTAGCTCTGTAGTTATTGAATGGATTCAGTGTGTTCACTCATTAACGAGAGCACCTTGTTCTCACTGAGGACAGCATCTCACATTTCTCCTCTTACTATTTTCTTTCCCACCAATTTCTCTCTTCATCCTCCTCTCTCTCTCATCAGCCTCTCTCTCCCTTTCTCTGTTTCCTGCCTCCTTCCTCATCCACATTTCCCATCCATTTCTGGCAGCCTACAAAACACAGTGCTGTGAGAGTGGTGGTGGAGATGATGGGGGTGGAAGGTGTCTCCTCTGGGTGCCAAAAGTTGCAAGCTTTGCTATTAGAGGAGACCTGATGGCATAAGGAGAGGAAGGAAGAGCTGTGTAGCTTTTGGGACACCTTGTTCTTAACAAGAGTATCAGGATGGGAAGGGAAAATGTGGGGCTGGGCGAGCATTCCAATATGGCTTCTAGATGTGGCTCTTGAATTTCATACGGCTTTTCAGGCTAAAATCTTTTCAAGTCTGTCCTCTTGACAGTGTAAAATAAATCAAACTCTTGGTAGTCCATCCAAGGTCTGGCCTGACCTGTCTCCAGCTCTGTTACTCATTACTTGACTCTTGTCCGAAAAGATGGTCTTGCCATGACTCCTAGAAGAGGAAGATAACATAGAAGCAGAAACTGCTCAATGCTAGGCAGGCTGTGGGCAGTTATGATGTAGCTGGAGCATCATGTGAAATGTGCTGTGAAGTATGTGTACGGGATCTTGTGATGAAGAAGTGGAGAGGCCAGATTTGAGGCGGGGCTTCCCTCTTTGTCCCTCTGCCTCACTGTACAGTTCCCTCTTGAGAACTGTATGAGGAGCTAGGGTCTACTCAGGAGACAGAAGCCACATAAGGTATTTTGAACACTTTGAACATAGAGGATTCACACAAGGGACTGTTAAATAGCTGAAAAGAGTTGCTAACTAGCTGAAATGACTAAAGAGAACACTAGGGTGTCATGAAAATAACAGCTTCAGGAAGCGGCTACCATCTCTAGGATTGGGAGCCACTCAGAGGAGGTCTGGAGTTGGTGTTTATAAGGAGACACAGTGGGGCTGTATTGGAAAAACTTTGAACTGCATTCAACGTCTGCTATGAAACAAATGGCCATTTCTGGGTTAGCAAATCTGCTAGAAACAGGACTCCAACGGGAAGGGCAAAATTCCCTATCCCTTTTCCAACTCTGCAGTTTTCTTCTGGGATCCTCAACCTACAGCCTTGATTGATGGCAAGTCAGTAGCAAACCAGAAGCCCCAGCATAAAGCAGAATTTGGAAGGCTGGGTTCAAATCGGAGAGACAGTTATTTGATAGGTCATTCCTTGGGGTACTCAACATCTACACAGATTTGTACCTCCTATAACCAAAGCAATTTTTCCTTCATCTAACACAGTGGTTCTCAACCTTCCTAATGCCACGATGTATTTTCACTGTTACAAAGGGGTCGTGACCCATAGGTTGAGACCTGCTGACCTAGCAAAATGCAACCATCTGTTGCACAAAGAAAGACATTCCCATTCTTTCCCCAAAATGAGGAGATGAAAGTTTCATTGTATCCATTTTGGGGAGAAAGTCACACTATTCATTACTGGGTTATATTAACTCTTCTCCTTAAAGGTAGTCACAGTTCTAATATCAATGTGAATATTTTTTCCTTCAAGAATAAATTGCAAAGTTAATCCCCAACAACTTGTATAATACAACATAAGGGCAGGAGGGCAGACAGCAAAATAATAGGCACAGGGAAAGAAGATAATACTCGAGTATAAGCCGATCCCCTTAATTTTACCCTAAAAACTGGGAAAACTTAGTGACTCAAGTATAAGCCAAGGTGGAAAAGGCAGCAACCACTGGTAAATTTCAAAAATAAAAATATATACCCAAAACAATTACAATAATTGAGGAATCAGTAGGTTAAATGCTGATACTCTAACATCAGATACAGCTGAAGCTCTGTTTGGACATACAGATGATGAGGAGGAGGAATCCAGTTTTGAAGGATTTTAACCTTTGTGATTTAGCTTGACTACCTGTTAAGCTAAGCACACCGAATCAAATAACCTGTATGACCTGAGTATAAGCCGAGTTCGGGTTTTTCGGAACAAATTTTCGGCACAAAAACTCGGCTTATACTCGAGTAAATGCGGTAACTGCTACAGTCGTTGTTGATGTAACTGGCCATAATGTGCATGTATCCACATAAGCTTTCTTTTCTCACCACCTGTTTTGTGTTTTCATCACCTGCAGTCAGGACATCAGCTGTTCAGTATTTCTTACTTGATGACACAAACCTTGATCCCTAAAAAGGATCAACAAAAGTTGGCTTTTGTGATTCCTTAGAGATCTAGATTATTTCCCCCTCCCCTGTGATTTCCATTCACTTTTACTATGGAACATGAAAATAGTGTGGGATGCCCGAGAGTACCCTCTACGTTCTAAACATAGTCACTCCTGCAGCCGAATTTACTCTTACTGCCAATCCCAATTAGCAGAGTAATCCCTACTAGTACTAGCAGGTAAGTATTCTTGGCTGTTGATTCAGTGGTGCAAGGAACCTAGAAAGGTCAGGGAGGAGTCTGATTCAATTCCTAATTCAATGGAACCATGGTGGTTTCTCTTGGAGGAAGCTTTTCTCCTGGGGCACCTAGACCTCCAAACTAGCAGAGCTCAAAGTTGCAGGGATGGGAAGCAAGCATCCTGTCAGTGAGTTATTGGGTATAATGGTGAGAGGAGACATTTCACTTCCACCCCTTGGTTTTGAGATCTATCTATTCTAGCTATAGGAGACATTGCATCACATATTGCATCATATGTTTAATTCAAAGTACATACTATGTCTGTGTGGCAGAATCCCATTATTCCAGAGGGCTGTCTCTCGGTGGAAGAAACACAACCGAGACTTTCATACTCATTTCACCATTCTTTTAGGCCAGATGTTTCTGGGTGATGAGGTATATAATACGAGTGAATTGCGTGGCCTGAGCCCATTGCTACACTTCTTTTGCTGAGTAATGAATTTCTTGATTAGAATCAATGTTGTGAGGAATACCATGATGGTGAGTAAGGCATTTTGTAATCCCACGGATGGTGGTGCTAGCAGAAGCATTACAAGTAATGACAGCAAATCCATAACCCAGAATACACGTCTATCCAGGTGAGGACAACCCTCTGCCAATGCTATGATGGAGGGAGTCCAATGTAGTCAACCCTGCCAGCAGGTGGCTTGCTGGTCCCTTGGAAATGATGCTGTATAAGATGTGCAGCTCTCTTCCCTACTTTGGGAGGTTAGGCACTCAGCAATTGGGACAGGTAAGTTGGCTTTTGTGAGAGAGTTAATCCCAGGAATCGCTCCCATCTATACCACAATGACCACTTTGCACCTAGGCCCCTGGACCAAGCTCTGGGATGGTGAGGAGAAGGGTCTGACTGGCATCCAAAGAATGTGTTACTCTTTCCCTCTGATTATCAAGAGCCTCATCTGCAGTGTGTGCCCTTTGGTGATCATTTACATGGCACATAAATATCCTTCTAGCTTTGTAACTGGCATAAGAGCCATGCTTACATAAAAGGGCACAGTACCTGCAAGGAAAGCCCTCCTCCAACCTTTGCTTCTTGGACAGTGGGTATTGGTAAATCAAGCCCAGTGCAAACTCAAGCTCAACAGGTGGAGCCTGCCCACCATGTCCTCCTTGGGAAAGCATTTCTCCCTCAGGAGCTCTAGTAGCACCATCTGACTGTGTAATTAACTTTCTTGGCATTTATCTCTGGCTATCTTGTGTTATTCTTTTTTACTTGAAAATATATGCTTGAGGACATGTTTAAATTAATTCTCGAGGGTGGCAAAGTGTATCCATCTCTGCATCAACAGAGGCTCACTCTGTGGCTCTTACTCAGTAAACAGTGAGGTGCAGGGAAAATAACTGGGTATTCAGGGGGAGCAGTCCTAGGTTTGGGGTCATCCCCTCTGCTCCTTCTCCATGTGGCCTGAGACAAGTCTTAGCAGGCACATTTTGCCCAGCAATACGCTACTGCTCAATGTTCCTTGCTTCCATGCTCTTGCTGGTATTGAACCATCCCCCACTGTTATGAAAGAAGATGCCTTCCTTTCTCCCCCGAGGAAAGATACAAGTCCAGTCAGGCACAGAGTTCCTTTGAGGCAGAGGTGGGTCACAATCTCTGAAATGACTAAAGCAAGAGGTTCTTAAGACAAATACTGTCCCTATACATTTAGCTGGTCCCAAAGTTGTAGTTGATAGTCATCAATTACACCTGCCAACCACTCTGCCTGTACTTACCCTTAGTAGTATTCTGACGGGTCTTGGTAGGACCACCCTGCCCTTTACTCCTGAGGAGTCCAAGCTCTTTGTTGGGCTGTGGTTGCTGTAACAGTATTTATTTATATTATCTCCAGGCATTAAAGCATCAAGTGACAGGGAGGTATCAGACATACTCCTTCCTGCTCTTATGGGTAGCAATAACCCAGTTCCTCATGGAAATCAGGATGTGTGTCCTCCGCCATGAAATTAACACTTTCCCCCCTATTGGTCCATTGACACTTGGAACCCAAAGTTGTCAGATAGTCACAGCTTTCTCTTCAATGAAATTCTCACTGTATTCCCTGGCACATACTGTATTCTGCTGCTGGAACCAGGGCTTCTAACTGGCTTGGTGTAATGTTGTGGAGTTAGGAAGGACAGATTCCATATGTGGGTCACGAGAAGTGATGGTGAGAGAGAGACCACTCCTGTTTCAACCTCTTGATTCCCATCCCTGTGAATTGTAGCTATTGGGATTACGGCGCTGAGTATGGGCTATTATCTCAGCACAAATGCATTTTGGAGAATAGTACCTCAACCCACAGGCTACTGACCCATAGCTGGCATCTTAACTGGAGCTTTAACAAATGTTGAGGCTCAGAAAATAATATCCCAAAATGAAGGCTTCAGAAACAAAGGCTTTTCTCTGACCTTTTCCTTTCTTTCTGTTTCCCAGTCCCATTCTCCCCAGAGGCTAGCCATAGAAACTAGAACCCCTCTTCTCCACGGTGGCTCATGGCAACCAGAATCCCTTTTCTCCAAAACCAGCCATAAAATCTAAAAATATTACTTGAACTTACCCTCCGCTCTATCTTTGTAAAAAATGGCCATAAAAAAAATTACCTGACCTGTATCATTTGACTTTAGGCCGTAAGACCCCAGTTCCAGAAAAGGCCCTGCCCACACCTAGAAGGATATTCAGACAGGCCAAGAAGAATTTAGACAGACAGATCTTGATGGGTTTCTTCACTCAATGTATTAGCATCAGATTATAACCTTTTCGTCCAGTCACATTTCTGCCTGGCTGTCCATACTTTACTGAACCTAAGCACAAAAGTGGACAATTTCCCCTGTGTCTTGGGGTCTTAATTCAAAGGTTCCTGTGTATACATGTTAAATAAATTTGTATACCTTTTCTTCATAAATCTGTTTTTTTGCAAGTTGATTTTTTAGTGAAACTTCAGAGGGCCAAGGGGAACTCAGCCCTTGACCCATACAAAGGCCAGTCAGCTATTTGATGGGACTGGCTACTTTGGGGTGATGAGGTACCTGATTGGACCAGTGTATCACGTGGTCATGGTCATGTGGCATATTGTTTCATCTTCTTTGTCATAAAATGGGAGCTGTAATCCAAAGCAGTGCTGTGTGTGGTATCATGTTGATAGGCCAGACATATTATAAGTGCTTGGACAGTGAGAACAGTGGAGATATTGCAGGGAAGGAGGCAAACTCACATTCAGAGTGCCAGTTCTGATAAGGACAAACTGATGTCCTCTCTAGGGCATCAGGGGTCTAATGTAATGGAGTGTCTCCAAGTGGCTGGCTGGTTTCCTTGAGAAGCTGTGCCATATCAAAGGTTCAGGACAAATCTCTGCTGCTGGTGTGTCAAGCAGTCATTAGTGGAAATAGCTCAATCAGTCATGAAGAGAGGGAGCCTATACTTTGGGGCCCATGTGTGGCTTCCATCCTTTGATCACTGATACCCTGTTTGTGTGATCATTGCTTCAGCACTGGTTGGCTGCAGAGACTGGTTGGCTGATGCTGCAGGAGAAACCTGTCTGGTTGTTGAGAGCTTCTTTGGTAGCGGATGATGTCTGGTGGGAATTAGGAGACACAAAGGTGGCCATGCTTTACACCACTCCCGTGGGTCTGTTTATATATCTCTCCATCAGATCTCCTTATTCTTCCCATAGTCTTCCTTCCAGCTTCCTCTAGCTGAGCCTCTTGCCACTCAGGAGTCTGCATGTACATGTATAAAGAGCTCAGGTTTCTTTTCTTCCACCCTTAGTAAATGACAAAGCATAATACTTCCTGTCTGCCTACTGGGAATATTTACCACTGGGACAATTTTCTTTAGTCACTCTTAAGTAGGGCTTTAATGCAACCGCAGTTTTTGGCTAATACTAACATACTACACTTTTTACAAACCAGCCTAAGGTCTTTCGCTTTCCTTTGTTGTTCAGAAGTAATATGAGCCAATAAGATAATAAATGTGAATTAAGGGAGAGGCATTAGTGAATAGAGGTAGGAGGCATAGAAGCCTGACCCATCTATTATTAATGTAACTGTGACATAATTAGAAATATATATTTGGTCTCTGCCCACAGTTTCTGGCACAGCGCTACTAAGACCCTTGGAATCTCTGGCATGGTAAGAATTTTTTTTACATGTTAATGAGATGATGGTGGCTGAAAGGCCCTAGGTAGCTTCAGCATGGAGGCTGGCTGTCAGAGGAACCAACTTTCAGCCCACTCCCCTCCACTTCTTGGAAGGGAAAAGGGGCTGGATGTTGAGTTCAATCACCAGGGGTCAGTGACTCAATCAACCTCTTATGAAGGCTCATCATGGAAACTTCATAATAACCCTAAACAACAAGGTTTGGAGAGCTTCCAGGCTGGTGAATACGCAAAGGGTGGCAGGAGGGTGGTGCACCCACACCTGGAGAGGGCAAGGGAGCTCCTCACACTTTCCCATGTGCTTTGCCCTGTGTAATTCTGTTAGGCAATTGCCCCAGAAAGCCCCTTCCTGCTTTCAACAGACCAAGACTAGCTGTCTCACTCTTAAAGTTACAGCTACCCACTGAAAATTTCAAACTTATGGCCTGCCCTTAATGGCTCTTCCCGCCAGAGCCATTCCTGTAACTCCTTATTGGCCATTCTACAGTCCCGTCACCATTCTGAGACTTCCCCTAACTGAACCTATATAAAGGTGCACTCTTCTTTTGGTCGGTCTCTCTCTCTCTCTCTCTTCTTTTCTCTCCTCCTTGGTGCTACTCTGCAGCATCCCTCCCTCACCAATAAAGACCTTTCATACAAGCCTTTGTGGTCTGTGAGATCTCTGCTGGTCAAGTGCCACCCTTCCAACTTCATCATCTGGCTGTTCATCTGTATCCTTTATAATATCTTTTACAATAAACTGGTAAAGTAAGTGAGGGGTTTCCAAGAGTTCTGAGAGCCTCTTTATAGAAAGTTATCAAACTGAAGGATGGGGTGGCGGGAACCCTGAATTTGTAGCCAAGTGAGGCAGAGGTACCAGAGGCCAGGACTTGTGACTGGCATTCTGAAGTGTGGGCAGTCTTGTGGTTTGTGCCCTTTCCTTGACATGGAGGGTCTGAGTCTAACTCTAAGTAGATAGTATCAGAACTGAATTGAATTGCAGAACACCCAGTTGGTGTCTGCAGAGTTGAAGAATTGATTTTAGGTGTAAAAAAGCCCCTACACATGTGGTGTTAAAAGTGTTGTGAGTAGAAAAAAATAATTTTGTCCTAGAGTAATTCATGTGTTTTCTGGCCATGCTCAGGTTCAATCCAAAATGTGCCATGTCCATTGTGTGATGAATTGCTGTTGTGCCCACTGAACCTTAACACTTGATGAATCTGACGATACTAAGATCATAATAGACACCTCTGGTTACATAGTTCCTTGATCTCATTTGGGCTTAGTTTCTAGGGCCCAGGAGCATGTTGGGTCTCTCCAGTTGGTGCTTGCAAAGACTCCTCACATCCTTACATGCTATAGATGCTTCTCTCTGCCTCTGGTTTATGTGGCTTGAGTGACATTGACAGCTTGTACCCAGAGCCTGAATAAACTGCAGAATCTGTCCTCATTTAAAACCCTCCAAGTCACCTGGTAATGGGTCACAATGGTATTCCCAGGTGTGGTTTATATCCTAAATTCATGCCTTTCTCTTGGTAGGCTGTGTGAGATGCAAGAGCTTGTCACGAATTTTAGAGAAAACATTTCAGCCTATCCCAGACCTCTGTTAGGGGCTTAAACCCTTCCCCTACCTCCCCTCCCAGGACAATAAGGCCTACCTGGTCCTGACCCAAGATTTCCACAGGAAAGACCCTAGCTCTCCAAAACCTTCCAGCAACCTGTAGAATCTTTCTCTCCCTATGCCCGAGTATAAAAACAAGCCTCCAACCATCCTTATTGCAGCCACCATCTTTGCCCAGGCAGGTCTCTGTCCCCTTTCATTAAACTCGGCCTGAACCTCTCCTGGTCTCATCTCTGGGTACACTGCCAAACTCCTTTCATTTCTCTTATGTGGTAGAATTTTGAATCCTCATGGAAGTTTTCTCTTCTTTGCTATACTCATTTTTCTTACCAGGCTATCTAGAGTAATGCTAAAGTGTGGTTTGCAACAGGTGCAGGCTCATGAACTATTTGTTACTTTCCTGCAAGGAGATAAATGCAAAAATTGACAGATAAGTTTTCAAAAATGTTTATAATTTGACATTGCTCTGACATCAACATTTATAATCAGTGTATTTGTCTTATTTAACCAAGTTAGACCCACTTGGGTGTTATTGAGCACAACCAGGAGTTGGTTGTAGCTTAAGCTATGTATTAGTACACAATGTAATATGATAACTTAAGGTTAGTCGGTCAACTGTAGTATCTGTGGGTCAAGCCATGAATCTATTTATTTTGTTAAAAAATAATCTAAGCTTAATTTTACAAGATGAAGTATTAGGAATGGCTAATAAAGAATGGAAGAATGATTTTGAGTATACAGCATCACTGATTTCACTATGGATAAAAGTTAAAAGTGAATGCCCTGAGTTTGCTTGAAATAATTTAAAAATCTCTCCTCCCATTCTTGGCTACATAACTTGTTAAGATTGATTTACCGACTATGAATGTTATATCATTAAAATAAATTATAGAAATAATTTAGGGTGGGAAACCTGTGGCCTTGGAGCCACATGTGACCTTCTGGATCCTTGAGGAGGGCCTTTTTGCTAAATCCAAATTTATTTATGATTTAGTTGAGGGGCCACACATGAGAGATCTAGGGGGCACATGTGGCCTTGAAGGTGCAGGTTCTGTTCAATTATATATAAAGAACGATAAAAACCTTTGCACGCAATGGTGATTTTTAGATTAATAAACTAACATACACTTTCTATGAATAATGTATATAATTTTTGTAATTTATTCTACTATGTTATATTTTTCTTGATTATATTTACTGAAATGTAATTGTATATCTCTGGAATCTAATAATTTAAAACTCATTTTGTAAGTCTGTTTTTTTTTTTTTTAGTAATTGATTTTTATTAAAGTTTGTAAAAGTGTCAGTATGTGATGAATTAAAAAAACCTCACTCCTCCCAGAAGGTTTGAAAAGCACTTACTTAGAGTACTTTATACTCCAACTCAATGAGTACAGTCATTAGTATAGTGGCCTACCTTGATGGTCTGCAGTATGTCAAGATGAACAAGAACCTTGTGGACTGCACCATGGCAGAGTTAAAATAGATCTTGGGGAAGATTGTGCCTGTGTACTATTGTCCTCACCATGTAAAGACAAACTTAAAAATCTTTTCTACTGATGGGGATCAAGAATACACTTGCCAGTTAAGTAGCTATATTCCAAGCTGGGTTAATCTAATTTTATCTAGATACCACATCTGCTACATCAGCTACAGTTGTGGCTACCATTGGTTAAGTGTCCAGTAGTGTATTGTTATCTGTCACACTCAACCAGGTTTTCTCAGGGCCAAGATAGATCAGTTGAAAAGGGACATAGTGTGGATTTTTACTCCCACACCTCCTGCATCTTTCATGTTGGTGGTAACTCATACAATTCTGTCAGTTGCAACATCATTTCGATATACTATTTTGGCCAGAGGTGAGAGTGAGAAATTTTAGGGGCTTTCACTTGATTCTTTTTGTCTATAGTCACAGCTTTATTCAAGAGACCAGGGAATCAACAAAAGGGTTTTACCAGATGCCAAAAATAACCACAGAATGGCTTGACCCAGTGGACTTAATATGGTTCAGCCTGGGCCCGACCTCTGGGTATCACTAGACGTCCAACCTCTCCACTAACCCAAGGATCATGATGACATTTTGAATGCCATCCATGCCAGTTCAAATTTTGTATGTAATGGTCCTTGAAAAGTCAAGTTATTTTATTTTCCCCAGGACACAATTATCCTGGCAAATGTCCTCATATCTCTTTGGGGAAGGACTAGAGTAGTGTATACTCTATCTATAAATAGTGATGTTGTAGGATCTTTGTGCAAAGTGACTCAGAGCTCTGGGTTTGTTTTAAATATAAAAACTAGGTAAAGGCCTGTAAATTTCCGATTACCATTTGCCTGAAATATGGATGACCATCCTTTCACCCTGAGTCTGTATTTGTCTTTTAAGTTAAGATGTGACTCTTGCATGCAACAAATATCTGGCCTGAGTTTTTGTATCCAGTCAGCTAACCTATGCTTTTTTAGAGGACAGTTTAAGCCATTCACATTAATGGAAAATATTGATAAGTCTGGTGAAATTTTGGGTATTGAGTTTTTCAAAGGTCCAGTGGACATTTTTAATCTTTTCACCAGTGTGGAAGTTGGAGTTTGATCCAATGTTTCTGAGTGAGTTCACTTTTGTGGTATAAGATTGAGTTGGTCATTATAGAGGATAGGTCTGAGAATATCCTGAAGAGCTGGTTTACTTATGGCAAATTTTTTCAACATAT
>CAUYPK010147486.1:0-18126 GCA_963574355.1 Loris lydekkerianus
ATACAATAACTAAGAAAATGCCATGAAGGCTACGCTGAACAGTTTGATGAGAATATTTCAGATTGTATATGAAACCAGCACATTGTACCCCTTGATTGCACTAATGTACACAGCTATGATTTAACAATTAAAAAAAAAAAAATTACTTAAAAATTAAAAAAAAAAAAAAAAAAGAAAGAAAGAAAATCTCAGAGTCCAGAGGCCCTTCTAAGCCTGAGAGATGCTGGCAGCTGGCCTTTTCCACAGCCAGGAGTGGAAACTCGATGGCACCCCTTGCCTCTCCTGCTCTGACACAGGCTGGGTCCGCAACATGGCTAGGAAACAGCCCAGCCAGGGGAGGAGAGGCTCCTGGGAGAAAAGGTGCCATTCCTGCACTGCAGCCCTGCTCAGCTTCTCTTCCCAGCCTCCCTTGTCTTCTACCTCCCTCCCCTTCTGAAACCCAGATCTGATTCTCTCACTCCCTGACTCAGAATCCTTCACCCAAAGGAGTTTGGAACTACCCTGATGCTGGCCCTGGAAAATTCTGGAGCAAGGAAGTGAACCAGTCACCCCTAGTGTTGCTTTGGCTGCTGCATCATGTGAAGGGAATGGCCTCCAGACCCCACAGGGGTCACCAAGGAGCCAGCTCTGGGCCTCATCCCATACCTAGCCAAACCAATGCCCTTTCAAGATGTTTCAAGTATGAAGCTAATTTTTTTTCTTTTAGGGTTTGTTGCTAACAAGAAAAATAAGTGTTTAAGAAATATTGATTTACCGAAAGATGAGAACATCCAAATGTCTATGAACTAAAGAAATAAACACAATGCGGTGTCTCCATACAGTGGAATATTGCTCATATAAAGGAGTGAAGTGCTGACACATGTCACAACTTGGATGAACCTTGAAAACATGATGCTAAGTGAAAGAAGCAAATACACAGGGATGGAAAGTAGATTAGGGGTAGTCAGAGGAGGGGGTGATTGATGAACAGGGGTTTTCTCTTGAGGTGGTGACAATGTTTCATAGCTTCACTGCACTCTAGAGTGCAGTGGCATCATCATAGCTCAGTGTTACCTCAAATTTCTGGGCTCCAGCAATCCTCTTGTCCCAGCTTCCCAAGTAGCTGTGACTACAGGTGCACACCACATGCCTAGCTTGTTTTTTTCATTTTTATTTTTTAGAGACAAGATTTTGCTATGTTGCCCAGGCTGGTCTCAAACTTCTGGCCTCAAGCCATCCACCCACCTTGGCCTCCCAAAATGCTGGGATTACAGGCGTGAAAATGTTTCATAACTACTGAAGTGATAATTGCACAACATTGTGAATGTCCTAAATGCCTCCCAATGGTTTGCTTTCAAGTGGTTAATTTTATGTTATGTGAATTCTACCTCAATTTTATTATTTTTTTATTTTTTTAGTTTTTGAGACAGAGTCTCATTTTGTCACCCTCAGTAGAGTGCCATGGTGTCATTGCTCACATCAACCTCAAACTCTTAGGCGCAAGCAATCCTCTTGCCTCAGCCTCCTGAGTAGCTGGGACCACAGGCCACCACCACAACACCCAGCTATTTTTTAGAGATGGGGTCTTGCTCTTGCTCTTGCTCTTGCTCAAGGCTGGTCTCGAACTCCTGAGCTCTGGAGGTCCACCTGCCTCATCCTCCCAAAGTACTAGGATTATAAGTGTGATCCACCACACCCGGCCATCTACCTTAATTTTTAAAAAAGAAAAAGAACCCAGCTGCTCGGGAGGCTGAGGCAGGAGAATCGCAGAAGCCCAAGAGCTGGAGGTTGCTGTGAGTCCTGTGACGTCACGGCACTCTACCGAGGGTGGTAAAGTGAGACTGTCTCTACAAAAAAAAAAAAAAAAAGAAAGAAAGAAAAAGAAAAGCACAGACTTAGAGAAGGAAGCCCACACCTCTGGTGAGGCTCTCCCTGTCATTAGGAAACAACAGCCCCTTTTTCCTCTAGGCCTTGGCAGGTGTCCTCCTCTTGGTGATTCATCGTGCCCCAACCCCCTTGTCAAACCAGCTGGGCCCTCAGGCTCTCTGGGTCCCTGCTTTTGTCAGACCAACAGGAGCTCCTCTTCAGCAGACCCCTGTTCCCTCTATCCTGATCTTTGATTGCACAGGGTGACTTGTTCCTTCTGGGTCCATCTTTCTCCTGAGGTCGGGAGCCCCTGAGAGCTGGTACTGGACCTCACTGATCTTTGCACCCCATGCTGGCATGCACTGAGTGCTTGTTGAATGATGAAGACACGGAAGGGACCTGGACTTCATAATCCATTTCCAAGGTGGATGGCTTCCTAGTGCCTGTGTGCCCTCCCTGCCCCAGCTGTTCCTATCCACACACTGCAGGAACTTCTCTCGGCTCATGGGGTCAAGATTAGGTTTCTGCTGCATCCTCCCTCCACCTTCCCTGCCCTGATATCTGAAAGCTTCTTTTAGGCCCAGTTCTCTCTTGCTGGGAATGTGTTCGCTGTTTACCCCTCTACCCTCTCTCGGTCAGGCTAATGCCCTGCCATCCTCTTGGTGTGTACCCAGATCTTTCAGGAAGCCTTTCCCAACTCACTACCTACTCACTCACTATCCTTCCATTAAGGGCATGACTTACAGCCCCTCTGTGGCACAGAATTTCTATTTGTTGGTGTTTTGACCAGCATCTACCTCTCAAGATGGTCTTGTCCTTCCCTGCACACCCACCCTTTGCTCCCAATAGGCCTGAGAAACCACTATGTGATCAAGAAGTGTTTCTGGAATGATGAATGCCTACTACAGACTTCCAGGGTCACATTCTCCCAAGAACCTGCAGCTGAGACCTGGGAAGCAAAGGGAGGAGGACTGATTCAGGACTAGAACATTCTAAGTCTGGAATAGAACAACTCATGGGGGGTACAGAGTTTGATTCCAGCTGCCTCCCCCTCTTAGGGTACAGGATATGGGAGCCATGGGTAGAGGTGGATGAGTATACCAGTGAAAGTGTGTGTAGGCCCCAAGTAGGGGAGGTGGAAGAATGCCCTGGCCCTGGGACTGGGGGGTTGAAAGGCAGTGAGAGGAAGTGTGGGGAGGCAGAAGGGAGAAGTGCAAAGCTGGAAGAGGGGGAGCCAGCAGTTAGGCTCCCAAAGGGGCTGTCCCTCAGGGCTGGACACTGTGCCTTTGCATACAATCATGGGTCCCAACCAGAGTCCAATGCCTGCCTGCTGGGGTCAGGACTACCCACACGAAATCAGGGCTGTCAAGTTAGCCACAGTGGGACAGCCAGATGGTCTCTGTCCCTAGGACTGCTGCTTGAACCTCAGATGCCCTCCTGGACAGCAAGTGGGTGATTCCTGGAGTCTCCAAAGTTAGGCCTGAGGACTCTACAGTCTGGCTCCATCTTCCTGTGTCAGGATCCAAATTCAAGGCCATAAAAGGGGGCCCAGTGGCTCCAAAGCAAAATGCCACCCTTAGGAGTTGGGTAGAACTTTCTGAGGTATCTGCATGGGGGCCTCTGCCCCAGCCCTGGTAGTAGCCCACACAGCAGATGTGAGATGGGTAAAGCTGTCCACCCTAGAGACAGCTGGGCCAGTCAGATAGGAGCGCTGTTAGGGACCTCGGCTCCAGGTCTTACCACTGGCTCCTGCCTGGTCCTTCCCCTGGTTCTCCCCTGACATGCTCTGAAAGCAGGAATTCTAGGGCAGTGTGATCCTTGGAGAGGGACACCCACACCCCATGGTAACATGGGATGCAGCTTGGAATATGCCAGGCCACCTGGCCTGGTGTATAACCAAGGCCCAGAGGCCAGTGGCTATGGGCTAGGGGGTGGTTCCCACCTATGTCCAGCTCTGTCCCGCCAGGCCCTAAGGCTCTCTGGGTCCCTGCTTTTGGTCAGCGGTCCGTCCGCCTTACCACGGTCGCCAGGCTGGGAATGTGTTTGACCGAGTTCTCGACCTCCTCTTCGGTCACCTCGACCAGGGTGCAGTTCTCGTCCTCCGATGGCAACGGCTCCGCCCCATGCCTCGTGACCCAGGGGTGCAGCTTCAACGAATGACAGGAGGGATGAGGGGCGGGCACAGCGGGCCCCCGGAAGGCCCTGCCAGCGAGCGGAGCCAGGGGGGCATGCAGGAAGGGGAGGTGAAGGCCTATGCTCAGGCATGCAAGAGAGCTGGTGAGCCAGGCAGAGGGCAGGGGTGGGCGAGAGGGGAGGAAATGTGGAAAAGACGGAGTCAGAGAATGGGAGGAGCTATGAGGCTGAGATGTATGTGAAACCAATTCTCTATCTGGCCTCAGGTCTTGCCAGAAGTGACTGGGATTTGGCATCTGCCTGCCTGGCCACCTGGAGAGCACCCATCAAGCACCCATCAGGAAGTCCCCCAGACACCCAGAAGTCTCAGCTCAGAGCATGTGGCCATCTCCCCATTTCACAGAAGGGGAAACAGAGGCCTGGGAAGCCACAGTGAGATCAGCTAGAAGGATACCATCAGGAGAGGACCCATTAAGGGGTCTGCCCCCATTCCCTACCCCTGGGGTTCACGCCCTAATATGTGACTTTTTAGGCATCTTAAGACATCTTCAAATGCCAGTGAGCTAGGTGCCCAGGAGGTCTCAGGGAAAATGTCTAGATTTGTAAAAGGGTAGATGTATAAGTGTGGCAAAAGGATAGAATTGAGCTGGCTCAGGTGAGATTGCTCACTAACTTCCTCCCACCCTCACTGCAATTTCTCAAAGGGACTGGCCCTTTGAAAAGGCCCCGAGGTCTGGCTTTAGAGCATGGAGCACGCGGAACCCTAGATCAGCCCACAGGGGTGGACACATCAACCCATGCCAGTTGGAGCAAATGCAGATCACAGATCCTACTCCCACAATCACAGTGACCACGATGCCGAAATCCTCCTCCCCATACCTCACCAGCCCCCAGCAGCCCAGAGGCCCCACATCACAAGAAAGCAGCAATGCCAAGGAGAGTGTGGCGCTGTGGACATGGGGGTGGGGCCTGGCTGAGGCAGGGTGGAGCCAAACACTTCCCAGCAGAGGACACAGGCCGAGTTGAGGGGCCCCATGGAGCCAGCAGCAGCCCTCAGGTACCTTGATTTCTGGCACCAGGATCCTTGACTCAGGGTTCTTGTCCAACATACGGGTAATCAGGTCCTTTAAGTCCTCAGTTATGTCAGGCCTAGGTGTGGGAAACACATCAGGAATGGAGACAGATATGCAGGACTACCAAGAACTTGGAGAGGGAGATGAGGCAGAACAGAATGGTGATACTCACTGGTCTGGAAATTCCAGCGTCTGACTCTTGATTTTACTATGCAAACACATGATGCGCTCATCCATGAATGGGCACTGGGGGGAGAGAGGCCAGGGACAGGTGACAATCAATGGCTGCTACATCTGCCCTTCACCACTCCATGGCTATAGCAGACATCAACAGCGGCGGCCCAGTCCAGGACTGGAGCAGTCTCCCACCTCAAGTTCTAGAAGAACAAGCCATTCCTTCCCAACCATACTGCAGCCCTCCTCTGCGGCTGTATCTCAGCTTACCTTTTCTTCACCTATTGTTCATCTGCACTCCCCCATCACTCAGGTACAAGATTACAGCTCCCCTTCCCAGGGGGGCTCTCTCTTGAGCCACCATCTAAAACAGACCCTCACCCTCACCACTGCCATGTTACTTCCCTGATGGCATGTGTCCCTGACATTATTTTTAACTCCTCCACTGGAACCTTGGCTCTAAGAAGGCAGAAGATTTTGCCTGTCTTGCTCACTGCAGACTCTCCAGTGTTTAGAAACATTTCTGGCACTAAGTCAGTGCTCAATAAATACCTGATGAATTAATGAATACTTGAATTGTTTCTCAATCCCCTCACAAAGCCATGAAATATACTGAGTATTATTCCCATCTTACAGAAGAGAAAAACAGAAGTTTAGAGAAGTGGCATGGCCCAGGAAGTGCAAAGTGGGATTTAAGTCAAGACTGGGCTGATTCCAAAGCCCATTCTTTATACCAGCACCTGGGTGACAAACAATGCTCTCACCCAGCAGAAGGCCTGACCTAGGAGGAGTTCGGTTATATGGGCTGTAAAAAAGAATCTTTATGTGGGGTGCTGAAAAGGTTGGGAAAGGCGGCAGAAAGTTATCATGTCCAGTCCTGTCCAAGCAAAATTATTTCATTAAGAGCAGTGACTTGAGACACAAGTTTGGCTTGCACACGTGTATCCATTTGACAGAGCTCATTATGAACAAGACATTTACACTGAATTACAGAGGACGCCAAAAAAATGTGTACACATTTTTAAAAAGTAAAAAAAAAAAAAAAACTACATTAAAGTCATAATATATACCAATAACAAAAGATGAAAGCAAGTCATGTTGAGTATCTCTTGTTATTGCAGAAGTCAAATACAACTTGAGTGTTATAATTTTAATACCATGTTTTCCTTTTTTAAAACGTGTATACATTTTTTGGCACCCTCTGTATACATATGCTTTACCCCCAAGGGGGGGAAAAGACCACAAATAAATACTGAGCTCTAGCTAATGACCACGTTCTAAAGCATTAGGAAGGAAGAGTAGAGACGCTGGTAACATACTCTGAAATGCACTAAAAAGTCAGATGGATTGAGGGATAGGACAGACATGTGATAAAGTAAGTATAGGAGAATGTTAATGGCAGAACCCAGGTGGTGGGTATGTGGGTATTTACTATACAATTCTTTCAACTTTGCTGTATGACTAATTTTTTTTTTGCCATTGTTGTTTTAGCTGGCCAAGGCTGGGTTTGAAACCACCAGCCTCTGAGCTATGAACACCGCCTGAAAATTTTTCTAACCTAATGTTGGGGAAGGGGGTAATAAACTCGTTTATGTCTTCATGAGACCAGGTTCTGAAGTTTTCTTCAACAGTAGCACAAGATCAAGAAAGGGGAAAAAAACTCATGCTTTCATTGTTCACATTAACCAAACTGAACTTCAGAGTGAAAAAGAGAAGCCTCTACTAATAATATCAAAACAACAACAGAAAAGACAAAAGGCAAAATGGCACTCCCTAAATCAATAATACCAAATGGATTTTGATTTCCATTCTGATTCTATCCCTCTCATGATAGCTTCTAGGAACACTCTGGTGAAAAGAACATGAAAGCAGTATTAGCTTCACGAGGAAAGAGTACAGGTATTTATTGATTAGTCACCTCTGTCTCAGGCTCAGGAGAGGGAGAAATGACACATGTGCTGCCCTTGCTGTAAATTCAACAACTATTTACAAACTATAGTTTCTGCTAATCCTGTCTGAACAGATCATTTTTTTCACAGATATGATTCTTATGTACAGACAGGTACATTTAGGAAGCCATCCTTTTTCGTATTCTAATCTAGCTGTGGAAATACATTTTAAAGGAATAAGGACTGTCTCCCTGAAGGGTGACTATTAACCCAGGGGGCCACCCAGCAGCACTCAGGACACCCCACCCTATTACCTGGCCGAAGACAAAGCAGTACAGGGTCACACCCATGGCCCAAACATCCAAAGCCTGCAAGAGAATGAGAGCTCAGTGTGAGGGAACAAAGGGCAGCGATGGGTGCTGTCACTGCTTTTGCCTGTCTAGCGTTCCTTTGGGGGGAACCCCCTCTCCTTGACTTTCAGTCCATGGAACTGGGTACAGCAGACCAGAGGCCCCCCAGCCTTTGGGCCCCCCAGCACATGACCTACGCTGGGCCAATGAGAGCACCACTCAACCCAACCACAGTGATTGGTTCAAGGATGGACACACTGGGCCAATCAGAGCCAAACCCAGGGTTTTTGCTAATACTAAGCAGAAACAGATGTTCTAAGATGCTGAGGTTGATAAACAGTAGAAAGTAGCCTGAAGCTCCTGCCTGACCCACTAGTGGAGGAAACCAATTCAGGAAAATAGAACTGAAAGATGGAGAGATACGGTTTCTATTTAAGTACTTGGAGCTAGCCACTCCTCAACTATTTCCCAGTGGAGTCCCTGTTTAAGCCCTTTTGAGTTGAACTTTTGCCACATACAACTCAAAGGACCTTAACACAAGCAGAACCCAGTGGCTCAGGCAGCCCCAAACCTACCTTCCCAGAGAAAATCTTGCGGGTCTCCGAGAGCGACTCGGGCGCCATGAAGGCAGGTGTGCCCACAGTGTTAGAGAGGAGTGCGTCACTGCCCTTGAACTCATTGCTCACACCAAAGTCGGCGATCTTGATGTGCCCATCCTCTCCAACCAGGAGGTTGGAAGGTTTGATGTCGCGGTGGATGATCTTCTGGTAGTGTACTGGGGATGGGCAGACAGCAGATGAGAGAGAGGGGTAGGAAAACCTCAGGAGGAGCTCCACATGGCCACATGGCCTGGAGACAGAGACATGGCACTCTGGTGCCTCCTCTAGCACAGCTCCAGGCCTTGCCCAACCTTCCCCTCCCCAAACCTCCTAGGCACCCACATGCTCTGAAAATATGAGAGAAAGTGTTTTCAAGAATAAACTCCCCATTCTCATTCTCAAACATAAAGTGTAAAGTACTGATTGCCAATAGCAATTCCCAATCGCCTGTCATTTATTAAGTCACCGGTGACAGTGCACAGAAAGTTTTTGCTGAGCCTGCCTCCCAGCTAGAAGCTGAGATGGGTGACAGGCTTCAGAGCTTCATTTACCAACAGCCAATGCTCTACTTGTTTGTCAAACCAACAATGATCAAAGCAGGTTGATTTGAAGTATGAACGGCAAAGTAGAATTGGGGACTTGGCTGTTTCTGCCTGGATGGCAGCAGGACATAAAAGAGATGATCTGGAAAACCCAACTACCATTTCTGGGGAGATGATGATGATGATGATAATCAATAAAAGTGGTAGCAGCTCCCTCTGTTGAGTACCCAATCAGGGGCCTAGCTCTGGGTTAGAGTTTCACATCTATCCCAGTTAAACTTGGTGACAAGCCTAGGTAATGAGCAGGCCAAAATGTTTAACAACCAGGAGCAGAAAGAACACCTGCCAATCAGAACCACTGATGTGCTCTAGTCAGAGACACTTTATCCCCATTTTACAGATGAGGAAACTAAGGCTCCAGGAGCAACCCACCTCAGGGTTGCTGTGAGGAACAAGAAATGAGGCAAGTAGAGCCCCTAACAGGTCCCAGTACACATAGAAAGTGCTGGATAAATGGTCACTATTGCTGTTGCTCTTCATTTGTCTGTAGGCAGGAAGGTGTCTGCCCACCAGGGGATAGCCCCAGGGTGGCTCTCTGCAGCTGCTCCCAGCTCTGCATCTCACATAATTCTATTTCCTGCCCGCCTCCTCATGTTCCAAGAAGAAAATAAGACACTTCCTACTTCCCACCCACCAGCTCAGAAAGCTAATACCCGCTGGGGGAGAGTCTTCCCATGACCCCCACTTACAGTACTCAATGCCTTTGATCAAGTCCTGGAAGTAGAAACGAGCCTGGTCTTCCGAGAGCGGTTTGAGGGTGGGCACTTCCATCACAGGCCTAGAAGGTCAACACATGCATGAAAACACAAACCAGACCCACCTGGCCCTGGCTGTGTCTCACAGCAGCGCCCAGCACCACCCCTCTCAGCTCTGCAGCTCAAGAAGCCTCTAGCATCTCACCTGCCAGGAGCTGGGACACTCACCCTTGGTTGACCAGTTCAAACACTGCAGGGAAGAGAAAGGTCAATTGTTAAACAGTGGGAAACAAAGAATCCAGCCTCCCTCAGTCCTCCCTACCAGAAGCACCAAGAAACACAGAAACTAATATTAATCAGGGATAGGGAGAAGAACAGCCCACTGAAACAAAGCTGGTCAAGGTCCTTCTTTGCTAAGTTCCCATTAGGAGCTAAAGAACCAGAGACCCCAGTCTGGCTTTACTTCCAGTGCTCAAAATAGTCAAGGATCCACTAATCAAAGAAAACAAAGCAAGAGAGAAAGGAAAGAAGGTGGGGTGGCTCAAGGACCCCTTCTCACCCCTATTGGTTGGAAGCTCCAGGGATATGACTAATACTAAACTGTGTCACTTGTCACACCCCGGTCCTCAGGCACCTTATGCCAGAGAACATAAGTCTAAGGGGATACAATCCAAATGGCAATTTTCTGAGGCCAAAAGAAGTAGACACATTAATGGGGCAAAAATACAGTTATATAGTGAGGTAGAATGAACAATATTTGAAAGTATAACAAATTATAATCACCAATAAGTTAGGATATACTTTAAAATAACTGAAAGAGTAGAATTAGAATGTACCTAACACCAAAAAAATGATAAGTGCTGGAAGTGATGGATACTATAGTTACCCTGATTTGATTAATTCATATTGTATGCCTGTATCAAAACATCACATGTACCCTATAAAGATATACAACTATTATGTACCCATAATAAGCAAAAAATAAATTTAAAAAACTTGGCTTGGCGCCTGTGGCTCAAGCGGCTAAGGCACCAGCCACATACACCTGAGCTGGCGGGTTTGAATTCAGCCCAGGCACCCCAAACAATGATGATGGCTGCAACCAAAACAAACAAACAAAAAAATTTTTTTTAACTTAGGGGAGGGAGAAGGGGGTTTAATGGGTTCCTACCCAGCAGGAACAATGTGCAAGTGTATGGCACACTGCCTGGGTGAAGGAAACAACTACAACTCGTAACCTAATTGTATGTACCCTCATATTAATCTAAAATAAAAATAAATGAGAAAGTAAAATATTAAAAAAAAAAACACACACAAGTCTTTCCTTTGTGTCAGTGTCTCCCCATTTATGTCCACAAAATCTGCAATTATATATATATACACACACACAAATACACCCGCATGTGCATGTGTGTATAATTGGCTTCGTATGCTAAGTAAACTTGACCAAAACAGTGAAAGAAGCCCCAAAATAAAAAATTCAAAGCAGGCTGGGTGCAGCACCTGTAGTCCCCAATACCTGAGAGGCTGAGGCAAAGATCACTTGAGCCCAAGAGACTGAGGTTGCTGTGAGCCATGATGATGCCACGGCACTCTACCCAGGGCAAGAGAGTGAGACCCTGTCTCCAAAAAAAAAAGGGGGGGGGGCGGGGGGGATTCAAAGTAGACAGGAGTCCTCAAACTTTTTAAACAGGGTGCCAGTTCACTGTCCCTCAGACAGTTGGAGGGCCAGACTATAGCTTAAAAAAAAAAACTATGAACAAATTCCTATGCACACTGCACATATCTTATTTTGAAGTAAAAAAACAAAACAGGAACAAATACAATCACACCACCTCATGTGGCCCGTGGGCCGTAGTTTGAGGACCTCTGGTAGTAACCATAGGGACCTCCAGAGCCCCAGGAAAGTTTCAATCCAAGAAACCACAGAAACAGGTGTCAACCACCTTATCTACAGTCTTCAAGCTGCAGCTGTGCCAGGCTACAGACCAAATGTTGTTGGATAACATGGCTCCAATTCTTCAACCTGTGATCAGCTGAGCCTCTGACACTTTCCCATAATTCTCAACCCGAACCAAGATTCAAGGTGAAGGTGGGAATCTCCTCAAAGGTCACCTGTCCTTTGTGGATTTTTTTTTTTTTTTTTTGAGACAGAATCTCAAAACGGTAGAGTGTCCCAGCAACCTCAAACTCTTCGGCTTGAGCAATTCTCTTGCCTCAGCCTCCTGAGTAGCTGGGATTACAGCCACCATGCCCAGCTCCTTTTTTCTATTTTTAGTAGAGATGGGGGTCTCACTTTGCTCAGGCTGGTCTCAAACTCCTGAGCTGAAGCAATCCACCCGCCTCCACCTCCCAGAGTGCTAGGATTACAGGCGTGGGCCACTGCATCTGTTCCCCAAACCTTTGTGATCCACATTCACACACAAATGCTGCACAGCACACCAGCTTCTTCCCAGCCCTCTGTTGATGGGAAACTACCCCTCCAACCACCAAGTATTACATAAACTATATCCAGGCAATGCAGTTTTGGGGGAGTTGGAATTTTTTTTCATTTGTACAAATCAAAGGGAAATTTATATAACAAAATTAACATGTTGAAGTATATAATTCAGTGGGTGGCACTTAGCAAATTCCTAACGTTGTGCAAGCACCACCACTATCTAGTCCCAGAACATTCTCATTTCCCCAAAAGAAGACTCTGTACCCATTAGAAGGCACTCCTCATTCTTCCTTCCCTCCATCCCCTGGATACCACCAATTTGCTTTCTATCTGTATGGATTTACCTATTCTGGACATTTCATATAAATAGAATTGTACAATATTTGGTCTTTTGCATCTGGCTTCTCTGATTTAACATGACAATTTTGAGGTTCATCCACATTGTAGCATGGATCAGTCTTCATTCCTTTTAATGGTGGAATTCCATTGTTTGGATAGACCACATTTTGTTTCTCCACTCATCTGTTAATGGGCATTTGGACTGTTTCTACTTTATGGCTGCTGTGAATAGTGCCATGGTGTACACTCATGGACAGGCATTCACGTACAAGTATTTGTGTGGATATCTATTGTCAATTCTTTGGGGCATATACGTACCTAGGCGTGAAAATGCTACGTCATACAATCTATTTAATTTTGTTCAACTGGGACAAACAACTGAGAACATGAAGCAATACCTCAGGAAGTGAAAAACTGACACCGTGGATTTCAAAATCCAGTGAAGAATGACTTCAGAGTTGTTTGTTGTTCGGGAATCATCTCCCCACAATGGTGTGAGTGTGTGATAGAAACCAAAGGATTGTTTTAAGCTTTAAGAGGATGAAGTGGTCAAGGACAGAGGGGAAGCTTCTCAGACATAAACAAGGCTTTAAAGATTCTGAAGAGAAAAAGAATTTAACTCCCCCCAGCCTCTCCCTGTCTGCAGGTTCATCAGCCAGTGCTGGGCAAAACCAAGTTAGGGCAGATTTGCCCTTGCTTCAGACTGTGGTTGGAAACAAATGCAGTGCTGAAGGTACAGCTTCCATAAACAACAGAGCACTGACCCCCTCAGCTCTGGCCTTTCCTGCCTTGGTTATTTAAGTCTTCACTTGCAAGCTTCATGAAGTTCTGCACCTTCCTCCCACCCATCCAAGCACCATGAATCAGTCAGCATGAGAGAAGCTGGCCTGTTGAAACAGGTCTATTCTCAGGCACTAACAGTTCTGTCATACTGAGCAGTGGGTGGGAATTTTTTTAATCTCTAGAACAGGGGTTCTCAACCTATGGATCACATCCCTTTGTAACAATGAAAATATATCCTGCATATCAGATATTTACATTATGATTCATAACAGTAACAAAATCACAGCTATGAAGTAGCAACAAAAATAATTTTATGGTTGGGGGTCACCACAACATGAGGAACTGTATTAAAGGGTCGTGGCATTAGGAGGCATTAGGAAGGTTGAGAACCACTGCTGTAGAAAGATCGAGTTTTCTACCCTTGGAGGGTCAGGCCTGCAATTGCAAGACCCTTCCTGATACCTACTATCTGGCCTAATGTGCTACTCTGTCTTAGGCTCACACAGCTATGGCTGGAAAGTAAAAAACAGCCATGTCAGGATTTTCAGTAAAAAACACCACTGGAATCAGATACCCAAACTCAGCACAGCTCTTTTCTGTAACTGTCACATCAAAGACTGCAAAACTGTCCATGAAACTGCCTGGCTAAAGCAGATTAGGAAACTTCTCCTGGAAGCTTGGGCCATGTTCCCTTTATACTCATTCCACCCATCAGAGCAAAACCCTCCAAACCCTTACAAAGGTATAAAAAGCCTTCTGCCACGCAGTCCCCACTATCCCACCTAGCTGTCACCTTGGTGAGACATTCTCTGAGGAGCCATTCTATTTCCCAATTCCCTGCCCCCAAACACCAGTCCTGGTTCTTCTTACCCTGCTCAGGTTGTTTTTGTCTTTTTAGAGTACTGTAACTTTCAAACCCTATGCAGAATACTTATGTGACTGGCCTATAGCCAGGGTCTTTTGAATTTTGATCCCTGCTGAACATAGAGCAGAGTCTGAGAGATGGTCCTATTTGGGTTTTGGACTTTTTTTTTTTTTTTTTTTTTTGAGAAAGTCTCACTTTGTCGCCTTCTGAGGTTGTGTCACAGCTCACAGCAACCTCAGACTCTTGGGCGTAAGCAATTCTCTTGCCTCAGCCTCCCAAGTAGCTGGGACTACAGGCCACAATGCCCACCTATTTTATTTTATTTTTTTGTTTAACAGGCCTTGGTTGGGTTAGAACCCACCAGCCCCAGAGCATGTGGCCAGCACCCTAACCACTGAGCTACGGGCACCCAGCCAAATGGTCCTGTTTGTTGAATGAACAAATAACCTCCTCAGAAACAGCCCAGAGCCATTTGGAACTGGGCCCCAAGTGAGAGAATTAAGCTAATGATGCCATTCTGTGCCAAATCAATTTTTTACATTTTGTGATTTCTGCTATTATTTCCCCAAACTTCACTCATTTGCCTATCATGTTTATAATTTAATGATATCTATATACTAAACAAATTATTATTTATTGACTGATTTTCTTGAAATTGACTGAGTACTTTTTTTTTATTATTTGGGATTCATTGAGGGTACAAAGAATTAGAATACAGTGATTGCATGTTAGGTAAAGTCCCTCTTGTAATTATATCCTGCCCCCAAGACGTGTGCCATACATCCTGATCCCCCAACCTCCTCCCCTCCCCTCTTATTTCCCTACCTACTACCATGTATGAGGTCATCTACTGTGAGTATTTATTTATTTATTTATTTATTTTGGAGACAGAGTCTTGCTCTGTTGCCTAGGCTAGAGTGCAGTGATATCATAGCTCATAGCAACCTCAAATTCCTGGGTTCAAGTAATCCTCCTGCCTCAGACCCCTGAGTAGCTAGGAATATAGGTGCTCCCCATGACACCCAATTGATTTTTCTTTTTCTTTTTCTTTTTTTTTTCTGTGAGACTGAGTCTCATTTTGTTGCCCTGGGTAGAGTGCTGTGGTATCACAGCTCACAGTAACCTCAAACTCCTGGGTTCCAGCAATCCTTTTCCTTTAGTCTGCTGCATAGCTGGGACTACAGGCACCCCACACCTAGCTAATTTTTTCTATTTTTTTTTTTTTTTTTTAAAGCATGGTCTTTTCTTTCCTTGAAAGATCATTTTATTTTATTTATTTAATTTTCTTTTGCAGTTTTTGGCTGGGGCCGGGTTTGAACCCACGACCTCCGGTATATGGCGCAGGCGCCCCACTCCTTGAGCCACAGGCGCCACCAATTTTTTTCTATTTTTATTAGAGACAGGGTCTCACTCTTGCTCAGACTGGTCTCAAACTCCTAAGCTCGAGTGATCCTCCTGCCTCAGCCTCCCAGAGTGCTAGAATGACAGGTGTAAGCCACTGTGCTTGGCTTCAATTTTTATCTTTTTAGTCTTGTCCTATGTGATAACTATCTATGAAATCATGAGTGTAGGGTGCTGGTTAAATTAAATCTAAAAAAAATTAATGTTTTCTATGTACCACCCAGAATGGTACACAGGTAGTTAATAAATATCTGCAAATGAATGAATAGGAGACCCAGATAAATAAAGTTCCCCTAAGAACTCTTTCGCCTCCTGCTTCCGACTGGAGGTGGCCTTCTCTGGGGCCCAGCTGGACCAGAAAGGGGGAGCTGTCTTTAGTAGCAAGTGCTAAGGGCAAGGGCTGCCTCACCCCTGGGCATTGGCAGGTGTGGCCTGAGCAAGGGTGGCAGAAGGAAAGGGCTCTCTTACCCATGTACAGATGGTCCTCGCTGGGGTCATCCAGAACCTGTTGGCATAGCCACACGGAACAGGGCCAGCAAGGGGGTGGGAGAAAGGAAGAGAGAGAACAGATATGAGCAGGAAGCAGCATCCACATGACTGCATTTGCCAACAGGAGGGCTGGCTGCATGTGCACTGCTTTTCCTAGCTGAGATGGAGGGCACAGGAAGAATCCCCACAGTGGGCGATCCCAATAGCCATTTGAAAAAGAAGCACCACCTGGCCCAGTTCTCAAGGGTCTGACACGCCCACAAAGGAGATTACAAATGGGAAGGGGCAAAATCCTCCCTGAGAAATGTCTCACTCTCGAATGGTAAGCAAGCCCTTCTCGTAGGGGACAACAGACTGGTCTTCACAGTGAAATTCATATCCTATCTGGGCTCAAGTGACTCTTCCATAAAGCATCTCCATTGCTCCCTACCCCTGCAGAAAACGATGTTTTTCTGCCTGGAACTGCCAGAGCACTGTTTCTTTCTCTCCAAAGGACAGATGCCAGGCTATAACCAATTTGGTTGCCTCAGTGATGTCCCATACAGGGCTAGGCACATATTAGGTGCTCAGGAAACATCTGATTAATGAGCAAATTATGTGCTGACGAAGAATCTTCTTAGGTGAAGAGGCCATATGCCACAGGGCAGTGGGGAGAAGAGAGAACTCACCAGGACCCAGGGCCACTCACTAATCAAATGCCCTTGGGCTTCCTCTAAGATTGCCAACTCCAGCATCCAGCAAGTGGAGATCATGAAACTCAGCGTGACAGATGGAGATGACCTGCAGCTGCCATCCCTCTTCTTTGAGAAGAAATAAAAGCTGGGTCTTTGGCTAGATTAGTCCTTCCACCCTTTTCCATATCAAATAGCCTTTCTCAGGCACACAAAATCAACAAAAACAACAGGCCCTGAGAAAGGGATGCATGCTAGACAGAGTTGAGACAAACATCCTGAAGCCCTGAGCTGTACCCTGTGGGAAAGTCAGACTCAGGACCTTGCCCATCTGATGGGTCCCAGGCCAGGTGGCAGCAAACCCTCATATCTACCTAAGGCAGGGATATAGTTCTCCAAAAAGAAGTCTCCAGCCCCTTTGCACATGCTGTTCCTTCCCCCATAGTGCTCTTCCCTGTCGTCCCCATCCAGGGACCAACCAGGGCCATGTCAAACATCACTTCCACTGAGAAGCCTCTACAGCCCCTTTGAGCTGAGCTGGCTGCTCCTACTCCACCCTCCCATGGCATTCTGAATATCCAACATGGTACTTTGTCACACACTGTTTACAAGTCCTTCTCATCTAGACCTGAGGTTCTCCAAACATGACCTAGAGATTTCTGGGGGTCCCCAAGATGCTTTCAGAAATTTCACATGGTTAATACTATTTTCACTTTACAATCAAGACAATACTTGCCTTTTTCACTCACATTTTCTACTAGGATAGAGGGGTTTTCCAGAAATCACAAAATTTATATCACAACAGGTTGAATACAGAAGCAGATATGAGAATTCAGATGTCTTCTACTAAGCTAAATATGAACCACAAAATTTCCAAGAATGGAAAACTACACCACTCTTCTATTTTCTATTTCAGAAAAGGTTATTTTTCATAAAAATATTTTTTGTTAACATGTAATAAGCTTATTGTTGTTTTGACATGAATAGCTTTTAAATTTCTCAGTTTTAAATTCCAATGTGGTAAATATATTGGTAAATATAACTCATATAAGCAAAAGTACTTTGATGTCTTCAAATAATTTTAAGAGAATAAAAGGAGGCTGAGTCAGGTGGATCACTTGAGTTCAGGAGTTCGAGACTAACCTGGGCAAAAATGAGACCCCATCTCTACTAAAAAAATTTAAAAACTAGCCAGAAGTTGTAGTGGGTGCCTATAGTTCCAGCTACTTGGGAGGATGAGGCAAGAGGATTGCTTGAGCCCAAGAGTTTGAGGTTGCTATGAGCTATGATGCCAATGGAACTCTAGCCCAGGGCAACAGAATGAGACTCTGCCTCAAAAAAAAAAAAAAAAATGTGGGCGGCACCTGTGGGTCAAAGGAGTAGGGCCCCGGCCCCTTATGCTGGAGGTGGCGGGTTCAAACCCAGCCCTGCCAAAAACTGAAAAAAGAAAAAAAAAAAAAAAAAATTGTGCCCTCGTATTAATTTGACATAAAAAATAAATAAAATATTTAAAAAAAAAAGAAAGAGAATAAAGGGGTGCTGAGACCAAAAAGTATGAGAACTGCTGATCTACAGTAAGTAGTGGCAAACTGTAGCCTGTGGGCCAAATTTAGCCCTCTGCTTGTGTGTGTGTGTGTGTGTGTGTATATACATATATATATATATATATATATATATATATATATATATTTTTTTTTTTTTTTTTTTTTTTTTTTTTTTTTTTTAACTCACCGCAAAGTGTAGCCCATGTTTTATTGTCGTTTGAACACAAACAACAC
>CAUYPK010147489.1:0-12103 GCA_963574355.1 Loris lydekkerianus
TTGGGGATCAGGGTGATGTTTGCTTCATAGAATGTGTTGGGTAGTCTTCCTTCTTTTTCTACCTTTTGGAACAGGTTGAGTAATATAGGTACTAATTCCTCTTTAAAGGTTTTGTAGAATTCTGACATGAAACCATCTGGTCCCAGGCGGGATGCCTGTTTTAAAGTGTATACTCAGTGGCATTTAGTACATTCATACTGTTGTGTAACCATCACTTCTATTTACTTCTGAAACATTTCATTACTTCAGAAATGAAACATTTTCATTACTTCACTACTATCCTCTCAGCAATTACTTTCCATACCCCTACTTTCTATCCCTTGTCAAACACTAATGTATATTCTATCTAGATAGAGTTACCTATTCTGGATGTGTCATTTGAATGGAATCAAAAAACTATGAGATATTTTCTGCCTGGCTTATTTCATTTAGTATATTTTTCAGGGTCATCCATGTTGCAGCATGTGTTAGTACTTTATTCTTTCTTAAGGCTAAAATTTCATGTTCAAATAACATGTTGTTTGTCTATTCATCTATTGATGGGCATTTGGGTGGGTTATTTCTACTTTTTAACTACCAGTGAATAGTGGTGCTATGAACATCCATGTATAAATTTTTGTTTAAACACTTGTTTTCAGTTTTTTTAGGTATATACCTGAGTGTAGAATTGTGAACATACATATGTTTAAGTTTTTGAGGAATTATGAAACTGTTTTCCACAGTAAGTTTTACAATTTTACATTCTCACTAGTTCACGTCAGGGTTCTACCTTCCCCACATCTCTATAAACATGTGTTAGTTTCCTTTTTCTGCTTATAGTTAATCTAGTGGGTATAAAGTGATATATAATTGTGATTTTGGTTTTCATTTCCCTAATAACTAATGATGCTGAGGACCTTTCCGTGTACTTTTTGGCTATCCGAATATCCTCTTTAGAGAAATATCCATTTAAGCTGATTGCCCATTAAAAAGAAAGAGAGAGAGAGAGTTGTTTTGTCATTTTGTTGGTGAATTGTAAGAGTTCTTTATAAATTCTTCATACTAGACACTTACCATATATGCGAATTACAAATTGTCTCATTCTGTAGGTTTCTTCACTTTTTTGATAGTATGCTCTGATGCATACAAGTTTTTAGTTTTGATAAAACCTAATATATCAATTTTTTCCTTTTATTGCTTTTGCAGTTGATATAATATCTAATAACCCATTACTGAATATAGATCATGAAGATTTCTCTGAATGTGTTTTTCTAAGAATTTTATAATTTTGATTCCATTAAGGTCATTAATCTGTTTTGAGTTAATATTTGTGTATGATATGAAGAAGTTCAATTTTATGTTTTCATATGTGGATTTATGGTTGTCTCAACACTATTTAAGGGAATATTTTCCTTAAGTAAGTGATCTTGGCATCCTTATTAAAAAGTAATTGTCAATGGATGTATGTGTAGAGTGTGCAAATGTTTAATAGTGTATCACTGGTGGTTGTATGTGCGCATATCTGGGAAATATAATGAGCAATTTGAAGCTTCTATTCAGTAAGGGGGGATTCAACATAAACAGATATCCTGCTAGAGATGCATGATTGTACTTGAAGTAGGCCCTCAAACCCCACTTCCACACTGCCCCCTCCATAACATGGTTCATTGACAAAGATGACAACAAAAACAGTGATAAGTACATTGTATTACTCGGGGTGTATCTTTTAGAAATTATCGCTATGGTTTAGCATCTTTAATTGGCATACATTATGGTTGTCCATTAATTAGTAAAGTCAATCAACAAGAAGGAATCTGAAACCAAGTTTAAATCTGTTATTCTACTGGATTCCTAAGGGTGAAAGCTTAGCAACTCTTGAAGAGTAGAATTAAGTTCTAAGGAACACCCCACAGACTATTGGTGGGAAAGCTTAGCCTAAACCAACACAAGGAAAGTACAAAACAGATGTAATTTCACCATGAAAATGATTAAAGTGAATTGAATCTCTATTCTGAAAAGTAAAGGTTTTGTTGAAGCAAACTACAGATGCCATTTATTTATTGATCCAGCTCAAGCCTTGATGATATTGTGTCTGTTTAACTCCCTGACTTCAATCTACTGAAAATCTGAGAGATATTTATTTAGAGTTAAAATGCTTTGGTTCAGAATCGCTAACGATTTAACCATTTATCTATACTAATTTTATAAATGTGGCAAGAGATGTTTATCAAACACATCAATTACATCGTAATGAAGAGTAAGGAATTTTATTCACTGATAAAATGCTCATATATGCAATTGCATACTTTTTTAAAACAAATTTTAGGAATGCACTTGTTTTGTCTACTTACAACTTTTTTATTCCACACATGCCTTTGGGTTTGACAAATTTGGGACTTTCTCTTGCTTTCAAACTTAGTCTTCCTATTACTATAGTTTGGGTCAGGCTTACTGTACATGAACATAATAGTTATGTCATTATACCATAAGCAGCTAATTGTATTGCTTGTGCTAATGAATTATTCATGGCATAATCACATAAATTCACTTCATGTTGATGCTTTATTTTGCATGCTAATTTGAACATAGTGCATTTTTCACATTTTGATCTAGAGATGATCTCAGATAATGACCTGTTTGTGGATATAGAGGTTTACATTGACCTTAATATTTCTCTTTTCTCTAAACATTGCTCCATAATATGTACATTTTATCAGGGTGGTGTAGGTCATTTGGAGTCAGGGCCCTGCTAATAATTTATTTTAAGGTCCTCCAATTACTGCTTATTAACAGGATTTCCAAGAGAATTTTTCAGCACAGAGTTTTGTATTGCTGGGATATTTCCAACAGCAGACATTGTGCCTTTGGTCCTTCCTCCTTCTGACTCACACTTCTCAAACCCATCACTCCTCCTAACCTTGCTCAATCCCTGCACTTTTCATTGAATTACTCTTTTCTAATTTACCCTTATCCATTTATGCCAAAAAATCCCTTCAGATAATCCTGAAGTTTTATATATGGAGTAATGACTCACCTTGGACCAGTGGCTGGTTATCCTAATGGTCTCCCTGACTTCTTCTAGCTTTAAGCCTCATAGTCTTCTATAATCCCTGATTAAAGCATGTGCTGCTTCTACACCAAGATCTTTTATGGTTTTATTACTCTCCATCCTCATTAAAACAACTCTGTTTAATTTTCAAGTCCTCCCCAAAGCATTCACCCTTCCAGGGATCTTATTACAATTTTTGTTCCAATGAAACCAGACTACTTATCACTCTACAAACATAGCAAGTTCATACCACTACCCCTTTGTTCATGACACCTGCAATTTACTAAGTTTACTTGTCCCTATGACATTCTTGACATTTTCTGAAATCTCAACACAGCACATTCTAGCTTATGAGCATTCTTAGACTATCACAACCTTCAGTGATTTTTCTGATTATAATTTCCCTTACCACTTGCCATACTTTAGCACTTTACTGTACAAACTTTGCATTTTTTGTTTAGTTTTGTTTCGTGTGTTTTTAATTTTACCTTCCCAATAAGATTATACTTTTTTGAGAGTCTGAACCACACTACAGTTTAATTCTATTTCTCCCTTTGCAGGAATGAAGAAATCCTTACGGCGTAGCAGAACCAAACACACCTTAAGTGCTAATAACCATTTATTTTATTTGACTCGTTATTAATGCCTGTCATGGCAAGTGCTGACATGTACATAATACCTCTAAAGAGGATGCAAATGACCACGCTATATATTTCACGCTATATATTGGGTGGTTCTTCAAGAAAATGTATTTATCATGAAGTGGAATAGAGATTTTTATTTATGAGAGTCTGAAATTGGAAAATTATTTGACCTATCTTTCCTGAATTGGAAATATCTAATATTAACCAGTAGGGTGTGAGGAAGATTTGGCTACACTATCTGTCATGTGATTACTGGATGGTTTTGGTTCTTCTGGATGGCTAGATTTTCATTCCTCGATGCTGAATTTGTGAAATCAAGTTAAGAGGATGACTTTATAGTCAAATTGATAGTCCAAAATATAAAAGCCACTGTACCTTCTCACTAATATAGCAACAATCAGTAATTTCTGTACACTAAAAGCAGTATCTATTCCTAGCTATTACATAGATTTGCAAGGATTTTATTTTAAGTGATTGAACTCCTATGCCTTAAATTAAAAAAAAAAAAAAAAGATTTTTTTTTTTTTTTTAATAGTGAAGTTTCCTTGGAGATATACAAGAACTTGACTGGAAATTCCACCAAAGAAATTTAGAGATCATGTCTATTTTATTTCTCATGTGTCCACAGAGCACAGCACAACATCCAGCATCTAGGAGGTACCCAATAAATGTTTCTTGGATACATTAATGAATTAACATGTGAGAAGATAAGTTTTAGGTGTAACTAAGTGCTGTGGACTCTTCCTATCAGTGAACACAGAGATAGTTTCATTGACAGTGAGATTCTACATTTATTTTTCCTGACTCATGCTCCAATTCAACTGTTGGGAGTCCGTGTTTTGTAAGTTTCTCTACCTAAATATTTTTAACCTCTCCAAGGCCGCTTGTTAGCCCTTGTTGCTTGCTGCTATAGCTTGCATTCCATTTCTTCTCTTCCTCTCTCTATGCTTCCCCAGTCTGCCATGGGAAGACACCACTGGGAGAGGATGCCATCAGTGAAACAGATCCTTATCAGACACTGACCCTGCTGTCACCTCGGTCTTGAACATTCCAGAATTCAAGAGTTGTAAGAATACACATTTTTGCTATTTATAAATTACTCAATCTCAGGTAGTCTGCAACACAACCAAAGGCAGGTCCCTACCATCAAAGGCCAGAGTTCTGCTATTTTAAAAGTGAATGTGAAACAAAATGCACAAGACACTTTGTAACATACAGACCTGTGATCTGAGACTACTCCAAGAATGGAGACACACTGGTGACAATTTTAATGACAGATGCTTCTATTCTCTATGAAACACGTCTCAGATGGTCTCTGCATTGCCGGCAAGGTGTGGATGCAGGGAGGGCCAATGTCTTGGTATTTTTTGTGTTGCTGTAACAAAATAGTTCTGTAGACTGAGAAGTTCAATGGCATGGCCCTGGTTACTGTGCTGTGTCATAAACATAATGGAATAGGTCAATGAGAAAGCCCACCCATGTGAAAAGACAGAAGCAGTTGGCTTTCTTAACAACCAACCCTCTCTCACAGGCATGAATCCATTCCATGGAAACCAATCTCATCTTGCCAGAGCAAAATCTCACTGCATGACGACAGCAGCAACCATTCCTGAGGGAGCAGACCCTGATATCCCAACATCTCCCAACACCCCAACACTGCCACAATAAGGTCAAATTTCAACATGAGTTTTGGTGAAAAAAAATTCAAAACTTAGCAGCTAGGAATGCTGTAGATGTCTTCATTTGATCTTATTTTTTTTCTAAACTGAAACCTTTAAATTTGTATGTATATGACATATATTTTAAAATATTAATCTCATTAATTCATTCCAACCCCAGAATTTTCCTAAGAAAGCAATATGTTAACTTCATAGCATTTTTAAACTGAAATTTTTAACTGCAATTTTTTTGTTTGAGGCAATAATTTCTATCACATTTCAGTCTATGTTTGTACATATCTTTTGTTTAACATTTATATCATTCTATCTCAAAATAAAACCTTATATGAAACCTTTGTAGAGTTGGTTAAACTTTATTTTTAGGTAATATCAGGTCATAGTACTTTTGCTTTTCCAAGAATGGAAAAAAAAGAGTAGAAAGCATTTATCAGAAGAAAGATCAAGGAATACAAAATATCAGTGCTCTAGATGGGACGTTTATGACTCACGAGGTGCCAGATAACTTAAGAGATTAGAGACTAAAGAGAAAACCATCCTCAATATATGGCTTTGAGCATTTGGCAAGAAGTGAAGGGGACATTATGAGATGAAGGGCTGTAGAATAATTTAACATGCCTTTATTATATGTAGCAGAAAAGGGAAAGAGCAGGGGAAGATGGGAATGATGGAGTTTAGAGTTAATCGCAAGGAGAAATCCACAGCTGATGCTTATGCCACTCTAATTGCCAAATATTTTAGCAACTAAAAGCAATTAGATCCCCCAAAGAACTTAAGTTCTTAAGAACATTTATCAGGTACCAATAAAGCCATATATCTTCACATATTTCACCTCATCTAATCATCATGAATCTCCAGGTCTCGCTACCCCCTTGCTCAGATACTGGAACTAAAGCTCAGAGCATTTAAGTGGTGATTCCTCCACAGTCCTAGGAAGTAAGAGTGAGAGGTCTAATTCTAATCCAGGACAAACTCTAAAATCCGTGTCTTTTTTTTTTTTTTTTTTAACCTTAACCTAAGAGATTAACTCAGAATTTTAAACATTTAATAGGAAAAAAATCTAAATTATTCAATTCTAAAGAGTAAAAAAAAGCAGCATAATCATTGTCATCATCAGGAAGAAAAGCCAGTGAGTCATATCCACGAACTTGGGTTGCTGCAAGCAGTAGTTTTAAACAAATTAGTAGATTAATTCCCTTGACTATGGCTTTAGAATCACTAAAACGGTATTGAAAAAGTTATTTTTAGGTAATTTTCCCCATGATTTTAAAACTCAATCCTTATTGGAGTCTTCCAAAACTTTCTGTTCAAATCCTTATGATTTACATTGTGAACATAAAGTATAATCGAATTTTTCTTTTAAACTCTCAATGATTACATACACACACAGCATTTGACCTTAATTGATTTAGAATGAGGTTCCACATAGAGGGGTTTTTTTTTTTTTTTTTTTTTTAATACTTTTCCATTACCAAACCTGTTTGGACCATAGCCAGAAAGTGAAGTCGACTCAATTGAGCCTTTCTAGCCAGACTTAGGGATAAGGAGAAAAGAAGGAAGGGGGTGGGGGGAGAAAGAGTTTAATTATGGTGATTGGGCACTTGAAAAAGATGGGATAGAGTTTCCAGATTTAGTATACAAAAATACAGAACACCTAGTTAAATTAGAATTCCATATAAGAAAGGTATATATATTTTTTCTTTTTAGTGCATAAGTATATCCCAAGTATTGCATGGAGTATACTTATATTAAAAAAAATCACCCATTGCTTATTTATTTTATATGCAACTGGGTGTCCTATATTTTATCTGGCAATCCTAGGTGAAGGCTCCCAAAGGACAAATATAACTAGCATTGGCTTCCAATTGCCACATGTCTTTTATGCACAGATTGGTAGGCTCCTCCTGGGCTGTAGCAGAGGCTTAAAATTCAGGCCGCTTTTGCTCGCAGCTTAATAGTGACAAGCTATTGATAGCCAGGCATTGCCAAATTCTCATTAGTTTCTAAAAGCCAGGAACTTCTTTTAGAAAAAAGCAGCTCACTTACAGAGAGGTCATCTCTCCAATAACCTCAAGTACCAGGAACACAGCTGAAACCCAGGAAGTGAGGGGAAAAAAGGCCTCTGAGGATTCAAAATAGAAACCATGTGCTAAAGCTCCACTCTCTTCTCCTAGAAGAGGCCCTCAGACCTGCACTCAGTGTGATGTGTTCTTCTTTTAGACACCATCCAAACAAGTTTGGTTGTCTAATTTCCTAATCAATAGAGATAAAAAGCAGGCAATTACAAAGTGAGGAGGACGCCTATGTGAATTAGGAGTCAGCTGCAAGGAAGGCCGTCTGGAGGGAACACGCATGCACACACACACACACAGGTCTATACACAATGGTCTCAGACAGCAGTCTACCAAAATGAAATCAGTGGTTCTTTCTCAATAATGAACGTAAAAGTGCTTTTATTTTCTTCTTACATGTTTTACATTTATTAAACTTTTCACAGGTAAGTCTATAATCAGAAAAGGCAAGGCAGAGATGAAATTTAAAAAGTGATTCCTTGTCTCTCTCAGGAGATCTCTGTCCCCGTCTCTATTAGGAGGATTTACCATGGTAATTATACAACGAACATTTGTCTCTGCTCCCCCTGCAGCCGATTGCAAGCTTTTCGAGGTAGGGTTAGTGTTTTTGCAGCCTTGTAATCTTAGTAATTAGCACAATCGCTAGCACAGCAATGCTCAATGCGCATTTGTTGAGTAAGGGACAAAAGCCAAAATGCACGGTGATTTTTTTCTTGGGCAGCTAGACGTACAATTTTCTACACCTCAGTTTTTTCAGAACACAGCTGCACGATGACCTGCTTTGATCGTTGACTATTATAAAAGTCCATTCTGCATCTATGATATAAGATAGAGTTAAGGTTGCATTCTCCGTTTTTGATAGCACAAAGGAACATAATTCATTCTGACAAAGTTTCTATTGAAATGGTTTGCATCTTCTAAAGTTTTGGTTTGTAGGAATGACCATCAGGAATTCAATAATTCAAGAGAATGTTGAGAATTCCCTTATGTGAAACTCCTCATTTGGCTGTATCTAATTAATTGAAGGGGGCTGTATCTAATTAATTGATGGGGCAGAGAGATGGGACATTGCTTCTGTCAATTTATACTATAGAGATAAAACACTGTGATATGGAATGGGTACAGGCGATTGCGCTAATGTACACAGCTATGATTTAATAATAAAAAAAATTAAAAATAAAAATAATAAATTTGTCTAGGAAGGAAAAAAAAAAAAACACTGTGATACACTGGCTGCAGGAGAAGACCATGTACCATGTTCTAGGAGAAGAAATAATGGGCCTTTACATGTAATGCTTTATGTGCAATGTTTATAAAGCTATAAAGCATGTGTATCTTTTCAAATGAATAAAAAGTGAAAAATGCCAAAATTCTACTTTATGACCCATTTCTTTAAAGGCCTTTTTTCTGAGTTCTAGAAAGGATTGAATAAGATCTTAAAATACAATTCTTTTCTAACTGATATTTGTGAATGGAATCCAGTCATTTTTCTTTTTTTCTTAGTGACTTGTGTTAAACTTTGTTTGTGTTAAAACTATGGCTATTTAACCAGAAAGAAATGTATGAGTTACTGCACAGTGGACATTATAGCAGAGATAGCTGACAAGAATAAAAACGTATTTATTGTTTTCGTTTTACAAATTATTTTGAAGCATATTCTAGTAACTTGGAAGTGATTCTCAAAGTGAGACAACAGTGTTGCTTTTCCACCATCATATTCTCAGGAAATTGTTGTCCATCTTGCCCACAAATGTGCCAGGGCTTGCCAAAAAAGTCCATTAACCCCAAAAGCAGTCATTCAAAATAAAACGTCCATCAGGACATTTCTCACTACTGGGTTCTATTTCATATGCTTTTTGGCTATTGGTAGGCTTTCTTTGAGAAATACCTATTAAGATCCTTTGTAGACCAGTATTTTTTTTTTAAGTAGAAAATTCCTAACATTTCAAGGGAAGCATCAAGACAGGTTGTGAAGACTTCTTAAATCACAACCCTTTGTGTCGCTCTGAAAGACATAATAATATTTCATTTCCCATGTGAAAATCTTTAGCTTAGAAGTGACCAAACTACTTCTCCTGTCCAAATCACCACAAAATGGAAAAGTGTGCTATGCCACTGCTCAGGGGATGTTTGGTGTTGTTACATAGGAAGCGAGGTGGCATCCAGGTGTTTGACTAACAGCAAGTCTGTTGGCTAAGTACGTTCTGAGCATGGAGTAACTTTTTCTACCAAAGAGGATTTATAACACCCTTTCCACACTACTGCAGAGATGGGAATTCTGATTCTACAGCCACTGAATGAAGGATGTGTAGCATTGAGTACCCCAAAGCCTCACCCAGAGCTCCAGAACTCTAAGAAACAGTGGAGAGAAACAAATCTTTAATAAAAATCAAGTGAAACTACAAATACTTAAAACCTGCATATTTTTTTTTTTTTTGAGACAGAGCCTCACTTTGTCACCTTTGGTAGAGTGTCATGGCATCATAGGTCACAGCAACCTCAAACTCCTAGGCTAAAGTGATCCTCTTGTCTCAGCCTCCCAAGTAGCTGGGACTACAGGCACCTGCTATATGCCCAGCTATATTTAGAGATGGTGTCTCGCTCTTGCTCATGCTGGTCTCCAATTCCTGACCTCAAGCGTCCCAGAGTACTAGGATTACAGATGTGAGCCACGGCTCCTGGCCCCCAAAAACTTCATTTTGAATAAGTGCATGTAAAAGTAAGTTTGATTAGTAACAAAGTCCTTATAAAACAATAAAAAAGAGGCATACATCTTGAGGCAGATCTTGTAAAGCAATGAATAATTTTTAAAAATACTATTCCTTCAGTAATGCTCATTAAAGATTGTCCCGAGCTTTCTTACCCCAGGAGAAGTGGAGAGTTAAACTCCAATGCCTGTATCTGCATAAAGTTTATCAGGTCCGCGAAATTATGGTAAATTTTTGGATAATGTCTCTATCAACAAATCCATTTGTCCTCTTCATAAAATCCTAAGTTGAAGAACCCTCTGCCAAGGTTTGATGGAAAGATATAGAACAATAGACCCAATGAGTATTTGCCAAATGAACAGATCTTAAAGTGGATACACCCTCCAAACTAGACTCATGGTTCTGATCTTCTGAATGGAGACAAACAAGTAAAGACTAATTCTTACACTATTCTCTGGTGATAGGGCTCATTTTTGTCTAGGTGTGCTACCTATTATACTACGTTCTTCACATTGAATTCGAAATGAATACCATGGGGTACATATCCTGACTAGCTTCACCTCTCTGGCCTTGACCTTTTAAATGTATTTTGGTTCTGGTCTTGGCTTTTGGATAAGTGTCTATATAGAGCTCATCAGTCACAGCCAGTCAAATCTGGCTGAACACTAGGTCCAGCAGAGGACTCCGTGGGAGACTGATTTGGCTTGGGAGGCCTTTTGGCCCATTCTATTGGCAAGGTTAAAGAGTTCAGATGGGTCCACCTTGCTCTTTTCAGCTATCCCAGGCCTCCTATTTCCCTGATGTGTATCCTTGTCTCTCTGTCTCTTGTTGTTGTTGTTGCTATTTGTTCTAAGAGTTCTTTTGAGCAAAGAAAATTAGCCGATTTATTCAATTTTCTGGGGTTGAAACACCAAGTAACTGCAACAAGTGCCTCAGGACAGCTGAAAGTTTTTCTTTCATAGTTCTGGAGGCCAAAGTGTGAAGCCAAAGTATCAGCAGAGCCATGCTCCTTTAGAAGACTCTTTTCTTCCTCTTCCAGCGTCTCAGCTAGTAGCTACATACCTCCGATTTCTGCCTCTGTCTTCACGTGACCTCTACTCCATGTTTCCTCCTCTTCTGTGTGTTAGGACATTTTTTCATTAAATTTACAGCCAACCAAGATAATTTGAATGATCTCATCTTGAGATCCTCAACTTCATTACCGCTCCAAAGATCCTTTTTACACATAAGGTCACATTCACAGGTTCCAAGAGGACATCTTTTATGTGGGGACCACTATTCAACTCACAATAGCTGGTGATTCATCTTTAAATCTGAAGATGTAAATAATTTGTGGCATTACACTTGGTGCTCTACAAACTTAGTTTAAATATTACCTACCTAAGTTTTGTGTCTATACTCTCAAGTAATCATTTTAACTTACCTATGTACTCGAGTATAAGCCGAGTATTTTCGGCACAAAATTTGTGCCGAAAAACCCAAACTTGGCTTATACTCGGGTCATACAGGTTATTTGATTCGCTGCGCACGCACCTAATCAAATGCACATAGTCTCCAGTCGTCTTCTGCCGTCTGCTTGAGGGGGCACTTTGTATGAGACCGACAGCAGTGATGATGATATCTCCAAACTCAGTGATGATGACAATGTCCATGCTGATACCCTCACATCAGATACAGCTGAAACTCTGTTTGGACATACAGATGATAAGGAGGAGGAATGCAGTTTTGAAGGATTTTAACCTTTGTGATTTAGCTTGATTACCTGTTAAGCTACAGTTTTCTGCACTTTAAAGTTTTAAAGTTGTTACTAGTTTACAGTTTTTCTTTAGCAATAAATATTGAAAAGCATTTAACCTACTGATTCCTCAATTATTGAAATTTACCAGTGGCTGCTGCATTTTCCACCTCAGCTTATACTCGAGTCACTAAGTTTTCCCAGTTTTTAGGGTAAAATTAAGGGGGTCGGCTTATACTC
>CAUYPK010147490.1:0-40258 GCA_963574355.1 Loris lydekkerianus
TATTTTCTTAGTTATTGTGTTAAGACATTTACATTCTACATTTACTAAGTTTCACATATACCCTTATAAAATGCACCACAGGTGTAATCCCACCAATCACCCTCCCTCCACCCACCTCCCCCCTTCCTCCCCTCCCTTTCCCCCTTCCCCCTATTCTTGGGTATTTATTAACATTTTTAAGGAGTAAAAGCCAGCTGTTTTATAGAATGTTTCTACATTTGGATTTAGTAAATTGTTTCCTTGTGATTAGACTCATTTATGTATTGTAGGCAAGAATATTACATGAGTGATGGCATATACTTCTTAGGTAATTGAATCATAGGACATGCAATGTTAATTTGTCCCATGACAGTTAACTTTGATCTCTTTGTTAAATTGTGCAAACATTATTTGTAAAGGAGAAATATTGGAAGTATCCCTTTAAAATTAGGAGTAAGATAAGAAGGCCATGGCCTGCACAGTAAGACTAAAAAGTAAGTTAAAGGTATTAGGATGGAAAAGGAAGAAATGAAACGCTATTATTTATGTATATGATTTCTGCTAGACACCCAAGAGAACATATTGTCAAATTATTAGAAAATAAGAGTGTTTGGAAGGTAGCTAGAAGCAAAAATCAGAAAACAAAAATGAATTACATTTGTGTATACCAGGAACATTTAGAAAATATAATTAAACTCTTGCAAAGACTAAAAGAAATTTGGATACTAGAAATAAAGAAGCAATACTTAAAACAAGAAAATTATAGAGTATTATTGAAAGACTAATATTGGGCAGTGCCTGTGACTCAAAGGGGTAGGGTACTAGCCCCATATGCCGGAGGTGGCGGGTTCAAACCCAGCCCCGACCAAAAACTGCAAAAAAAAAAAAAAAGAAGAAAATAATATTAAAGATGACCTAAATAAGTGGAAATAGGTTCCATATTCATGGATAGACATTTTATTTTTTTCCCCTCCTCCAAATTTCCACAGCATTCTCCTTTTTTAATTAAATTAATATTTTTTTTGAGCCAGAGTCTCACTCTGTTGCCCAGCCTATACTGCATGGCATCAACCTAGCTTACAGCGACCCCAAACTCCTTGGTTCAGGTGGTCCTCCTGCCTGAGCCTCCCACGTAACTAATTGTTCTATCTTTAATAGAGATGGGGGTCTCGGTCTTGCTTGGGCTGGCCTTGAACTTCTGAGTTCAAGATATGCTCCCACCTCAGCCTCCCAGACAGTGCTAGGATTACAGATGTGAGCCACGGCACCCAGCTACTGTCCCTTTTAAATTAATTCTCAGGTACCTAGTCTCCTGAGAAGCTTTCTCTTTTCTTGGGACCTATTCCCCAGTATATTTTTTTCTTAGGACACAACATCCTGGCTACTTTGAATTAGAGTCATTTGTGTTCTGCTAGTACCTCCTAATGTACTTGGAATGGGGCAAGAGAGAATCAGTACTTTACCCATATATTACATTGTGGATGTATAATTGGTGCTCGTAAATTTTCATGGACAGCAAATACCTCATGGTGGTTCATCCAAATAGATAGTGAGGCATAATGACAAAGGGAGTGGCCCAAGCAAAGGCATGGAGGCGACACTGCCTCCATATCCAGGCAGCAGCAGTGCAGAAAGCCAATAAACAATGTGCAAAGGAGGGGAAAGGAAATGCCCCAGGGAACTTGACTGGGGCCTGGTAAGAAGGGCATTGAAGGCCAGTGTGAGACATGAGAGCTGTATTCTAGAGAGAGATAAATATTTCAAGCTTTGGAGGAGCAAGTACAAAATGAGGTTTTTGGAAAGACTTGAAGGTCAAAGTGGAAGGACTCCTAGAGACTGCTCCCTTGGCTGCTTGTTTCTTCCAAGCTCTGGGTGCTTATAAAGGATTCTGTCCACCAAACAAAATTCACTTAATTAATTCAATAATTAATTAATTGCTTTTTCTAATTTTTATTACTAAAACAGAGCTGTCACAGTTTCTAACTCACACGAATTATTCAGTGTAAATAGATACAAACAACTGATAAAAAAAAAACAATAAATTGGTTTGATGTGATGGAGTGCAACATAAGCAGGGACCTAGTTTTAGACAGGATGATCCAGGAAGGCATTTCTGGGGAGGTGACCTTTGAACAGAAAACTACTTAAAACTCTATAGGCAGAGTGTTCCAGCAGCACAAACAACCTGTGTAAAGACCCTGAGGCAGAAATGGTTTGGGTATGTTTGTGCATAGTCACGTGGGCAAAGGTGGTGGGAGATAAGGTCAGATTGAGAAGTAGGACTAGGAGGCTCGGCGCCGTAGCACAGTGGTTATGGAGCCAGCCACAAACACTGAGGGTGGCAGGTTCAAACCCAGCCCAGGCCAGCTAAACAGCAACGATAACTGCAACAAAAATAGCCAGGCATTGTGGTGGGCACCGGTAGTCCCAGCTACTTGGGAGACTGAGAGAAGAGAAGAGAATTGCTTAAACCCAAGAATTGGAGGTTGCTGTGAGTTGTGACGCACAGCACTCTACCATGTCTAAAAAAAAAAAAAAGAGGAGTAGGGCTAAGATTATAAAGGTAGGGTGACCAACCATTTTTTTTTCTCTATAGCACTGGGGAAGAATGAGTTGTCTTAGGCCACACATTAAATACACACACACTGCCCAAAACTGATTAGCAAAATATATATATATAGAGAGAGAGAGAGAGCTTTTTATGGTATTTCAAAATGGATATATTTTGAAATATATATTTATTTATTTATATTTTACAATATATAAATATATTTATTTACATTTTACAGTATAAATGTATATACAATGAAATATATTTACATTTATACATTTATAAAATGCATATATCCATGTATTTTTGAAATACATATATATGTACATATTTGTACATACTTTTCATGACATCTGACACCACAGATAACCAAAAGAAGTTCTTACAAAATCAGCATGCCCCCACAGGCCTCCAGTTGCATACCCCTGAAAACCAAGGCAAGAGTCTGGGCTCTTTTGTGAGTCCAGTGGGAAGGCACTGGAGTCCTACCCTGCCTATTCCTTTTTGAAATACCATAAATAGCTCAAGGATCCTTGTTAATTGCTACCATCCCAGACGCCCAGGAATCCAGGCACAACAGGAGCTGGGAGCCACTAATCAGAGCTTCTCTCGCTTTACTGTTACTTCAGTGTCATAAATGATTCAGTGGGTCTGAAGCGTGGCTGAAGAGTCTGCATTGCTGATACGCTCCCAGAGTGACCGGATCCAGTTAAATGTGGATTGCAGACAAACAACAAATAATCTTTTGCTTTTTATTTATTCTTTTTAATTTGACTGTTTATTTTGAGATAATGGTAGGTTCAAAGCGCTTGTGAGAAATAGTGCAACGAGACTCTGCGTACCCGTTTACCAATTACTCAGCTTCCCTAACAGTGATCTCTTACAAGATTATCGTTCACGGGTCACTCAGAAAGTTTTGAGATACACAGAAATCAAGAAATGTAAAATCCACACAGATGGAAACAAATGAAGCCCTCCCATCTACACTGATGGCCAAGCAAGTTGAAACTTGCTTGGATGAATCAGGAAGGACACGGTCGACTGTGTTTCTTGGAAGAGAAATAATGGACTGTAACACAGCCTGTCTCAAAACTTTCCTAGTGACCTGCATACAATATGGCAGGATATTGACATCGATATAATCAAGCGTCACTTCCCTCCACCCACCCCCCAGTACTCTGAACAACCACTAATTTGCTTTCCATTTCTTTAGTTGTGCCATTTAAGGAATGTTGTATAAATGGAATTGTACAACAGATAACATTTTGGGCTTTACTTTTCCTAGCATAATTCCCTGGAGATTCATTCAGGTTGCTGTATGTATCGCTGGTGTGTTCCTTGTTATTAGTGAGCAGTATTCCCTCGTCTGGATGCACCAAGTTTGTGTAACCATTCACCCTCTGAGAGTCATTGGGTTGTTTTATGTTTGGTGTGATTAAAGCTGCCATAAACATTGGAGTTCAGGTTGGGGTTTTCTTTGTTTTGTTTTTTGAGACAGAGTCTCTATTGCCCTGGGTAGAGTGTTGTGGCATCATAGTTCACACTAACCTCAAACTCTTGGACTTCAGCAATCCTCTTGCCTCAGCCTCCCAAGAAGCTGGGACTTACAGGCACCTGCCACAAGCCGACTAGTTTTTCTTTTTTAGTAGAGGTGGGAGTCTCACTCTTGCTCAGGCTGGTCTTGAACTTCTGAGGTCAGACAATCCACCTGCCTCAGCTTCCCAGAGTGTTGTGTATGGGTTTTTGGGTGAACATAAAGAAATCTCTGTTTCTCTGGCATAAATGCCCAGGAGTGCAATTGCTGGGTCATGAGGTAGTTTACATGTTTAATTTTATAAGAAACTGTCAAACTATTTTTATGAATAATTTATTAGTGCAAGTAAAACATTGCATAGAAACTACTTATGCTAAAGAAATTATTTGTTGTTTATCTGAAATTTGAATTTGACTGGGCATCCTGCATTTTTGTTTTGCTAAGTGTGACTTCCCTCCTCCCAGGAGGTGCTGATGTTGCTGGTTTGCAAACTACATTTTCAGTAGTAAGGCTCTAATCTGGTTCAGTTTTATAATTATGAAAAAAATCTCAACACAAAAGTAGATGAAAACACGGTAACAAATTCTTCTATACTCTGTTTCTACAATTATCAAGAGTTTTCCCTTTGGCTTCATCCATCCCTTCTTGTCCCTGAAGTACTTTCTTTTTCTTTCTTTCTTTTTTTAATTGAGACAAAGTCTCACTCTGTCCCCATGCCGGAGGTCTGTGGCTTGATCGTAGTTCACTGTAGCCTTGAACTCCTGAGTTCAAATGATCCTCCTGCCTCGGTCTCCAGAGTAGCTGGGACTACAAGTGCATGCCACCACACTCAGCTAATTTGTTTAATTTTGTGTACAGACAGGGTCTTGCCATGTTGCTCAGGCTGGTCTCAAACTCCTGGGCTCAAGCAGTCTTCCCGCCTCCGCTTTCCAAAGTGAGCCATTGCACCTAGTCTGCCCCAAGGTATTTTAAAGCAAGTTCTGGACATTTTGTCACTTTACTTCTACTCCATGTAGGGTACAATTCTAAAAAATGGGGACCTTTTCCAACATAACCACAATACCAGAGTCACACATTAATAGTAGCTCCTTAGTCATCTGATTCCCAATTCATGTTAAAATGTCCCTGGCTGCCTCCTACATGCCTCTCTATATGTGGTTTGTTTGCCTTGAGATCCAGATAAGGTCTACATGTTGTATTTGGCTGATATGTTTTTTAAGAAACCACAGCCCACATTATTGCTCAGGTGTGAGAGGCTGAGCAAGGGGAATGTACGTGCCAGCAAGTCCCCATCTCACCTGTGCAGACGGGCCTGTGGGCACCAGTTAGCATGTGCTGATGCCTTATGAACATTTTCCCCTTCTGCAGGGAGTATTGCCCCATGGTACAGATGAGGCTACTGAGGCTCAAGAGATGACTTCCCAGAGGACCCTGAGCAGCAGGGTGAGGGCCTGAAGGGGAGCCCAGCCCTGGGGTGGCCTTTCTTGCTCTCTGAGGTTTGGCTCTGATTTACATTGGCCCCTTTGGGGTTACTGGGGATTACATTGGCAGGTACAGAGAGGTGTCAGTGAGTGAAGGAAAGGACAAGCTAGCTAATTATTTCATGAAGTGTATAAAGAGTGCTGGGGTTGGGCAATGTCTGGCCTTGCCACAGACTCCAGGAAGTTATTCTCAAAGGGCTGGGCTGCAGAGGGCAGTATTAGGTGTCCCACAGGGAGTGGCACCACAGTCAGGGTCCCTCCTTGTTGCTTCTGTGACCAGGGTAAGCTGGTTGGAAGGAGGCTGGTAGCGAGTTTCGCAACCTGCACCTATAGCCTTGGCCACCCAGGACTGTGCTCTGGTAACAAAGGCAGCAGGGAAGTGTGGAAAGAGGCCTACCTGCGTCTCAGCCTGCAGCAGAGCCACGGGGTGGGGGTTGGGGGGAGAAGGGGCGGGTGAAGAGCATGGACTTTGCTGTGAGGTGGGGAGGGTGGGGAGAAGTGAAGACAAGGACAGGCAGAACCCTTGGAGTGGCCCTGGAACATTTCTGGGTGTGGACCTGGGGGGCTGAATGGGCACCACGGCCTCCAGGTGCCTGGGAGAAGCAGGGAAGGGCACTTTCCTGCTACACTCCTGAAGGTCACACTGGTCCTTCTCAAGCCCATGTCTGGCCACATCGCTTGTCTGCTCAAGACACCTCCCAGGACTCCCCACTGGCTGCAGCTGAAGTCCCACCTTTCTCATGAGAGCCCTCCATGGCCCATCCTAAACCGATGTGTTTTTTTTCTTTGCGGGAGGGGGGGTTGGATTTGGGGGTTATTTCTGTTTTAAGACAGAGTCTCACTCTGTGCCCTGGGTAGCGTGCCATGGCATCATGGCTCACAACAACTTCAAACTCTTGGGCTCAAGTGATCCTCCTGGCTCAGCCTCCCGAGTAGCTCATCTGTCCATTTGTTCATCTCTCTGTAGGATCCAGCCCCGAGCGCTGGGTAGGCTGAGTAGACTCTGTGCCCACAGCCTCACCCCTCTTGCCTTGCCTCCCCTTCCATCCTGTCTTCTAGCTTACCTTCCCCCTATCAGGGGTGGCGAACACGCGGCTAGAGCCGTATGCGGCTCCCAGCCAAAATGAATTTCGGCTCTTTGCCTCTTATCATTATTTTGTATACTGTGGCTCTTTGCCAAGTTTGGATTTTGTTATGCTGCTTCTGAGGAGGGACCTCTGAGGAGCGATCTCCGAGAGCGTAGTCAAACTTGTTCGCCACCCCTGCCCTAGATGCTTTTAGCATCATCCCCACTTGAAACCTACCTGTGGCCCTGATTTTCTGATTTGAAATGCCTCCCCTCCACCTGGCCTGGTCAAAGTCTCCCTCTATTTAAGGCCCAATTCAAAGGCCTCCTCCTCCAGGAAGTCTTCTCTGACTCATCCTTCAGGCCCTTTGTGTGCCTCTTTAGCTGAGCACTGAGAACATTACATCCTGCCTCCTCCCTAAGGCGGGAGACTCCTGTAGGCCAGGGACTATGAATACCCCATCCCTGACACCACTTGCATGCCATGTGCAGTCTGGAACATAGTCTTCAATGAAAGGCCTGTGCGATGCTGATGATAACAGCAAGAGGCAGACCAAGCCGTGGGAGGAAACATTTGGTTTTCCTAGCTCTGCCATGGACCAGCTGTGTCATCCTCAGTGTGATTGTCAACCCCTCTGATGTGCAGCTTCTGCCCTTGCAAATGGGAATTCTTGTACTACTTCTTAGGTACAGGTTGGAAGGAAAATCAAATAATATGAATAAAGCACCTAGCACTGGCCCTGGCACATAAATGACTCCCTAAATTATGGTCCCTAAAGAAAAACATTTAAAAACCTATTCAGGAGTTCAAGACCAGCCTGAGCAAAAGCAAGTCCCCATCTCTGCTAAAAATAGAAAAACTAGCAGGTCATAAGGTAGGCACCTGTGGTCCCAGCTACTTGAGAGGCTGAGGCAAGAGAATCACTTAAGCCCAAGAGTTTGAGGTTGCTGTGAGCTATGATAGCATAGCACTCTACTAAGGGCAACAGAGTGAGACTCTGTCTCAAAAAAATAAATTAAATTAAATTAAATAACAAACCTGTTTCTTCTGGGTGTAGGAACATGGCTGATCCCCAGTGGGAGTTTACCGGTAGGGTAGAGTCAAGCCTTCAGTTTACACAGTGAGGGCACGCTCAGAGCAGCTGTGCATCAGATCTGTCGGAAGTGATGGGAATGACCCCCGGAACAGTTTGGCCTCCCGCTGAGTATACCCCCTGGCCCTGAACATACCAGCAACAGTAAAAACTGGGTGATTGTGATTAGCTGTGACGAACTATATTGGCTAATTTATTGAGCACTTACCATGTACCAGGCACTGTCTTGAGTGCTTTACGTGTATTAACTTGTTTAATCTTCAACCCACCCTGTGAATGAGGCCCCACTACTGTTAGTGTTTCATAGATGTGAAAACTGAGGCACATAGAACTGAGGTCCCTGGGAGCCAGCGTCAGGCTGCCCACTTCTCCTCTTCTGTCTGCCCATCCCCCCTCACCTCCCAGCCTCCACCCTGGGCCGTTGGTTGGAAGGCTCATCCAAGGCCTCTAGTGTGCCATGGTAGTAGGAACAGCCATGCCCCCGGAGTGTGAGAGTCCTGACAGTGGCCTCACAGCCTCTCCCGTCCGGCCCCCGCCCGCCTGGCTCTGCCCTCCCATCCTGCTGTTCTGTCTACTCCATCTCCCCCACGCAGCCCTTCAGGGACTTGCAAGTTGTGTTTCTACAGACTGAGCAGCCCAAGCCAGGGTTCTCTGGAGTCTGCGAGGGGAACGAGTGAATGTCTCCTGATTTAGAGCTTATGCTCCCCATAAATCAGATGCCTGTCCCTGGCTGGGTGCTGGCCTAATGGGCAGAAGGGTAGACTTGGTCTCCTGATGATAAATGTCCCTGACAGGCTTTTAGCAACTCAGTCAATAGCCCACCAGGCTGCTGATGTCTGCTAATGCTGGTGGTCCTCAGCATGAACCTTTGTAGATACAGGGCAGGACAGGGGTAGGGAAGCTCGGGAAGGGGCAGCTATCCCTTATCCACTGAGAAGGAAAGAAGCTGTCTAGGGCTGGGACCATTGCTTGGACAGGGCTGAGAGAGGATTCTGTGCCTCCCCCCCAGGACAGGTGGGTCTGAATAAGGTTCCTGGGCAGCCCAAGGGCAGCCTGACAGTGCCTTCTGAGAAAACTGTGGTGTAGAAATTGGGACATGACCTTGAGTCAGAGTATAGAGATAAAGGCCCTGAGAGCAATCTGGGGCAAAAGGCCACTAACTGCTCATGCCCTTTTACCCAAGAATGACCCAAGAGAAGGAAAAGGTAGTGTGCAGGAAGGCGGCTGGGACACTGACTCAGGGGAGGGCTGCTGCTCCCTCATAGTAAGTCACCACAGGGTCACACTGGAGGAGCCAGAGGCCTGGGCGCAAGCCCCGCTCTGTCCCTCATGTCCACAGTGACCCTGGGCAGGTTCCCTCCCCCAGTCCAGCTTTTCCTAAGTCTGTGGTCAGTGAGAGGATGCTGGGATCCATTAGCAATGCCTCCGCGGGGACAGGATGAGACCCCAGCTGTCACTTCTGGTCTCAGAGCTTCTAAGCTCTGCAGTTTTGTAACAGATTTTTGTCCAATCCTGGAAGGACCCTTCTTTTCAGAAAATCTGTGGTTTTGTTTTTAAACACCTTTTTTTAATCACAAAATTTACATAGCTAAAAAAAAGACAAGATGACAAAAACCATCCATTTATCCCACCATCTAAATATAACCACGATTAACATTTTGATGCATTTCCTTCCCCTTTTTTCCTCAGTTTTGATATACAAACATACATGTGTGCACACCCACATATGTATACACACAACGATAGCTACGGGTATCGAGCACTTCCTATAGCTCCTCACGTCTGGGCTCTTCGTGCATAATATCTCATTTAACCCTCAAGACAGCCCTGCAAGGAAGAGATTATTATTTACAATTTTTAAAAAGGCTTGCAAAATCCGAGCAGGTGTACACCATGCTCAGATTTTAGTTTTCAGAAGCTCCCAGTGAGGAGAGTACAGCATGTCCTGGAGGCCATGTGGCTGGAGCAATGGTCCCTCGGAGACCTGAATCAGGGCAGGTAGGGACAGTGTTCTCCCTCCATGGCCCTGGCTCTAGGTGCTGCCCTGCTGGGACAGAGGGCAGGGAGAATGTACCTGTCTTCCCTGGCCAAGACCCGTTTCTTTTAGCTGTGGGGGAGGCAGACCACTGTCACCCCTCTCCTCCCAAATCACTAACAAATGATGTAAGTCCACATTCTTCCTTTTTTGTTCTTCTGCTCTCAGTCTCTTTCTCTGAATGTGGAGGGGTGTGCATAATTTTTCCTGAACCAGTTGAGGGTAAGTTACATACAAGTTAGCCCTTTATCCCTAAATACTTCAATGTTTCCTAAAATACAAACATTCTCTTATGTAAGCACCATATATTATCAACTTCAGTAGGTTTAACATTGCAACAATGTTTTTGTCTAATCTACAGTTGTTGTTTGAGTTTGTTAAATAACATCCTTAATAGCAATCTCCCCTCAGCAGGGGATCCAGTCCAGTGTCTGATAGGCCTAATAGCTTGTTCCTGAGTGGAGAGAGCTCGATTGAGCCAGAGTGTTTCAAGACCAGAGCCCAGGACCCCCTCCTGTTTGCTGAGCTACTAAAATGCACGCACACGCCCCCAGAACTCAGGGTGTCTGCATGTCCTGGTTTGTCAGAGGTGACCCGGAAGCCCCGCGTCCGTTCTCACACCAGCTGCCTGCTTCACAGCCTCATTAAGCAAGCTTAGGGACCACCCCTGCACCTTTGCTCAGCTTGGTCAGGCGTGGTCTTCAGGGCTGTGACACAGAGTTGGGGAGGCAAGGGAGGAAGAGGAGGCTGGGTGTTCCCTAAGTCTACTCTGTTCTTAAAAGTTCCTTTGTAACAAATCCTGACATGATTGGTTGTGAGAAGTCAAGGACCGTACTGTGTGTTCACCTTGCATCCAGGTCTCAGTGCCTGTCCCCTGGGACCTCATGACACTGGATGCGTGGATGAGCCACTTTTCTTCTCACCTGTCTCTCTCAGGGAGGCTTGGAGCCCATAGCTCAGTGGGTAGGGTGCCAGCCACACACACAGGGGCTGGAGGGTTCAAATCCAACCCAGGCCTGCTAAACAATAATGACGACGACAACAACAACAACAAAAAATATCCAGGCACTGTGGTGAGCACCTGTCGTCCCAGCTACTTGGGAGGCTAAGGCAAGAGAATCGTGTAAGCTCAAGAGTTTGAGGTTGCTGTGAGATGTGAAGCCAGCACACTCTACGGAGGGTGACCTAGTAAGACTCGGTCTCAAAAAAAAAGTCAGGGAGCATTCTGGTGTGTGGCCTCAAGAACCTGAGCCCAGGTGATGAATGTGGAGGGTGGCTGCCCTGGCAAGCAGAGGGTCTGGGGTCCTGTTCCTGTTCAGCCAGGGCTGTGCAGTGTGATGTGCACAGTGAGTGGGCTGGTCACTGCCAGTCCACATTTCTGTAACTGCACTTGGCGGGGGAGTTAGAAACATCTTCAGGGCCGTGTGTCACGTGCTGTAGAACATGTATGTCCCTCCCAGCACCTATACAGGATTCTCCATAGGAAGAGGGAAAAGTGAAAGAAATGCCCTATTTTTTTTTTTTTTTTTTTTTTTTTGTAGAGCCAGAGTCTCACTTTGTCACCCTGGGTAGAGTTCTGTGGTGTCACAGCTCACAGCAACCTCTAACTCCTGGGCTTAGGCGATTCTCTTGCCTCAGCCTCCCAAGTAGCCCTACCCACTGAGCCACAGGTGCTGCCTGAAATGCCCTATATTTTTAACTGAGATATAGTTCACATACCATAAAATTCACTGTTTTAAAAAGTATACAGTTTAGCAGATCTTAGTATTTTGACAAGGTGGTACAACTGTCACCACTACTTGATTTCAAAATAATTTTATCACTCTAAAAAGAAACCCCACACCCATTAGCATTCACGCCATTATCATCTCCTCTCCTCAGCCCTGGGCACTGCTAATCTGCTTTCTGTCACCATGAATTTACTTGTTCTGGATTTTTTGTACTCATTAGTGAGGGTTCTGCACACCAGGTACCAGGGGATGTGTTAATTTGCTCAAGCGGAATCACAGAATGTCTGGCCTTTTGTGTGTGACTTCTTTCACTGTAATGTTTTTGAGGTTCATCCGTGCTGCAGCACATGACAGTACTTCATTCCTTTCTCTGGCTGAGTAATTATCCATTGTATGACTATCTACATTTTGCATATCCATTCATCACTTGATGGGCATTTGGGTTGCTTCCACTTTTTGGCGTTATGAATAATGCTGTTGTGAATGTTGATGAACAAGCTTTTTTTGTTGTTGTTGTTGTTGAGACAGAGTCCCACCCTATGCCTTGAGCAGAGTGCGTCTTAGATCACTGCAACCTTAGACTCCTCTGTAGGCATCCCACTGCCTCAGCTCCCAGAGGCCACTGGGATTATAGGCAGTCCCAGCGGTGCCCAGCTGGGTTTTTCCATTTTTTTAGGAGTCCAGGGTCTCACTCTCACTCATGTTTTCATTTTTCTTTTTCTTTCTTCTTCTTCTTTTTTTTTTTTTTTTTGAGACAGAGTCTCACTCTGTCACCCAGCCTAGAGTGCAGTGGTGTCATCATACCTCACTGCAGCCTCAAACTGAGGCTCAAGTGATCCTCCTGCCCCGGTCTCCCAAGTAGCTGAAACTGCAGGTGTCCTCCACCATGCCTGGCCTGTTTTCATTTTTCTTAGAAATACACCTAGGAGTGGAATTGCCGGATCATATGGTAACTCTGTGTTTAACCTTTTGAGAAATTGCCATGAGAAATTGCCAGATTGTTTTTCAAAAAGGTTGCCACATGTTGCATTCCTACCAGCATTGTATGCTGGAAATGCCCTTTTACTGAACATATACCATGGGGAGGCACTGTGCCTGACCTTGTCTATACCTCAGTCTCCTGTGATCCTTACACCAACCTGTAAAATACCTGCGTTTGCCTTCATTTTACCAAGGAGGGCCGTGGAGCTCAGGGCAATAAAGTAACTCCCCTAGGATCATCCGGGGAATTAATATTAAGGCCTAGATTCACACCCAGTTCTGTCTCTCACATTTTCCTGTTTACTCACTGATTGATTACTGAGTGACTGTCCAGATGCTAAATTCGAATTAGTCTTCTCCTCAACCCTCCTGGGCATTGTTTTACAGACAGGAAAGTTGGACCCCCACTACCCGAAGGTCTGCGGGCACAGAGGGAACGTCTTAGATGTCAAGTGGAACCCCTTTGATGATTTTGAGATTGCCTCCTGTTCTGAAGATGCCACGGTGAGTGTCAGCCCCTGAGTTCTTCCCTTTCCTGAAGGGCAGGATTGGAGCAGAGCAGGGTGGAATGGTGCCCGTACTCAGCCCGGGTGCCTCTCACTCTTTCCGCTCGGAGGTCACTGTGAGTGTGTGTATGGGGGTGTTAAGTTAGGCTGAGGAGGCAGGTTACATTGGTTAGTTCTGAGAACTGTGGAACTTAGGGAACCACCTCTCCTCTCCATGAGTATAATAGTTCTCACCTGTCTAAGGAAAAGCCAGTGAAATTCATATTCGGGCAGCAAAGCCCGTCCTTTGGGGGAACTATAACATGCTATAAGGGGCGTTTTTTATTGTGGTCAGAAAATTTAGTTCCACTTACCCTCGCACAGCGAGGAAGTCAGCTTTACAAGAATGAGAGTGGGAGCTTTATGTGAATAAGGACTCACTAGCGCTTTGCCAAAAGCTTAAGTTCCATCAAATTTCTTTGAGCTTCTGATCTATACACGGTCATAGTTCCCTGTCCCTACAGTGTTTAGTGTTAATTCATTTTGTACTGACTTTTAAAATATGGTGGATATGGCTTAAAACAAAAAACACAGCTTATTAAAATAAAAGTCATAATTACCATTTCTTGTGACCCCACTGTGTCCCCAACTGTCATTACACTTATCATTAACTCAGTTTTCCCAGAAACCCCACAAAGTAGGGTATTTTTCTGATGGAGACGCTGAGGATTAGAGAGATGCAGCCATCTGCCCAAGGTTACACAGTTATGGAGGCAGAACCAGGCTTTGGACTGAGACCTGATTCCAGAGCCCATTCTCTTTCCACTGAGCTGTGCCACTTCCCTAAAGAGAAACAGCCACAGATGGAGGAAGTGAGGAAATACTAGAAATGTCAGCTATGGAAAGTTGCAGCAGCTGAGAACCTGGTTTAGTTCAGAGCTGCCTGGCAGCCAAAGCAGAAAAAGAGAAATAGAATGTATTGCAGAACCTCACTGTTGAATCAGCTGACCAGTTCATTGGGTAAGGAAGGGAGAGAATTCTAAGAGGACCTGGGTCACCTTCTTTTTAAGAGATACTGAGGAAATCAAGGACAGTGTCCTCCGAGGTGATTTCCGGGCAGTCAGGCCCTGTGAGGATTGGCCTCGGGTAGGATATCTCATAGCTGACCCTTCTCCACTTTTATAGCACCTGCCCTTTCAGGCCTGCTTTGAATGATCCCTCAAGGTCTTTTTGAAAGACAATTCACAGTTCCTTCCCAGATGCCATGGGGAAAGGGGAAGGGGACACAACTGAGACTGCTGGGAGTGACAATGCCTTTCCTCCCTGCATCCTGTCACTCTCAAAATGAAGTCATGGAGTAAATTCATTTGTGTAAAGTGCGCTGCAGCTTCCTCCCCACTCCCAGGACCTGGAGGGCAGGATTGACCCTCTAGCCTGGGGAGTGGACAGTCTTCCCTGCTTCCACATGGGGGTGATGCCTATACCACCCAACAGTCCTACTGAGAGTGTTCTCCACCCAGGGGCCAGATCTGTGCAGTAACATCTCTCACCAGAACCTTCTGTCTGGAGCCTGGCACTACGCTCATTGGGTTGGTTTCCTGGTTTTAAATCCAAGAAGAGCAGGAACTAAATATTTGCTTAATTGAAAGCAAAACTTATATCTGAAAGATCTGTATTCCTCTAAGAGAAACAGCATTATAATCACTATGGGGACCAGAGAACTTTGCAGGACAAGGAACATCAAGTCAGCGCCATCCTGGGCTCTGTCCCCCTCCATGGCATTGCCCTTTACCTCCATTGTTTACCTCCATGACTGGGACCCTGGCAGCCCCTTCCTCAGGCAACACTGCTCTGGGAAGACCCATCCTTTCCTCTCAGGCCCCTACCATAAGAAAAGGGACCATAACCCCATCTAGCCCAGCCTCCTGGCCTTTAGTCTTTCCTCTTCTGGGCCAGGCAAGGTGCCCCTCCAAAACAAGAAGCTTGTCCCTGCCCTTCCCTGCTCTAGAGACTGTGCTGGCCCCCTAGTGCCCTGAGAATACAATATAAATCCTTCATCCTGGCCTTTGAGGCTCCACCCTACGCCTTTAGGACAAGGAGAAGTAGATCACCCTATTTTTTTTGTTTGTTTGTTTTTTGAGACAGTGTCACTATGTCACCCTGGGTAGAGTGCCATGGCATCACAGCTCACAGCAACCTCCAACTCTTGAGCTTAAGTGATTCTCTTGCCTCAGCCTCCCAAGTAGCTGGGACTACAGGCACCTGCCACAATGCCCGGCTACATTTTTTGTTGCAGTTGTCATTGTTTACCTGGCCTGGGCTGGGTTTGAACTTGCCAGTGCCTGTGCTACAGGCGCTGAGCCAAGATCACCTTATTTTCAGGGATATTCTAGGCTAGAAGACAGGCCTGCAGCCCACTCACCTACCTACCACCTTATGCTGTCAGGATGTCAAAGATTCCCCAAGGGCCGATGTTGAGGCCTAGGCTCATCTTTGGGTAGTACTGTTCAGGCTAGGACCTTCCTGTCTCTCTGAGGGCCCCCAGCTGCCCCCACACTGAGTGTGAGGTGGCTATGGAGAGCTCCCCTGGTCCTTCTCTGGGTCACTGTCATATATGTGACTTAGGGTGAAGAGGGTGCCAAGGTGTCCCAGGCTAACACTCCCCTGGGCCCTGTCTCCCCTGCCAGATTAAGATCTGGGGCATCCCCAAGCAACTACTGGCAAAGAACCTCACAGCCTGCAGGAAGGAGCTGCTGGGCCACTCGCGCAGAGTGGGCCTGGTAGAATGGCACCCCACAGCAGCCAACATCCTCTTCAGCTGCGGCTACGACTACAAGGTGAGCCCACATATTCATTTTCTGGAGCTGCTCTAAGAAATTACTGCAAACTGGGTAACTTAAGACAATAGAAATTTATTTTCTCACAGTTCTGGAAACAGAAATCTAAAATCAAGGTATTGGGGGAGCCAGCTATGGCCTCTAGGGAAGAATCCTTACATGCCTCTTGGAGCTTCTGGTGGCTCCAGGCATCCTGGCCTGGACCTGCTTCACTCCAGGCTCTGTCTTCATGCAGCCTTCTCCCATGTATCTGTGTGTCCTCTCCTCTTCCAGTGAGGAGATCCACCTGTCATTGGATTTAGAGCTTGCCTTCATCTGTAATGAACTCATTTTAAGTAATTTCATCTTCAAAGACCCCATTCCAAATGAGGTCACAGGTGGACATGAGTCTGGAGGGACACTCTTCAACCTGTTACGGTCTGCCTAGAGGAGACAGGCTGGTCCTGCACAGGAAGTTTCCCCCAGCCTGCCCCCAACCTCACTGCCTGCACAGCAAGCGGGCTGTGTGTCCTATGGATCAGAACTCATGTACAGGAGCCTACATTCCCATCCAGCTCAGTCTCTGACTTGCAGTAGGACCCGGGAAAGTCCCTTGTCTTTTCCAGGCCTCAATTTCCCAATCTGTACACAAATAGGGTTGGTGGGACCATTGGTATGGCTTTTCAGCTCCTGCCAACTTTATAGGACACCTCAGGGCCCTCTGTGATGGATAAAAGGGGCTTCCACCCCTTTCTGCTTAGAAACACCTGGAGGGTGTTTCTCCAAGGCCACTGCATGTGTTTGTGCCACTTATTTTATGCTAACTCCAGAGGGCGCTATTGACATCGTGGGCTATAGGAATGGATTCCCTGGAGCTGTGCAGTGCACAGCCGGTGCAGCTTACCATGGCAGTCCTCTTTATCTGTGTAAACTGGAAACTGCTGATGGAAATTGTTTGAAACCCCCCTGGATTGTCTGGTTCCCTGGAGTCCTCGCAGCATGTTCAGTTGCTCAAGGCAGGTGGTGTTTTCCTTTCCCCGCTGGACAGTTTGACTCTGGGCTTTCCCCTCGTGCCACGTGCAGCCACAGCTGACAGATCCATCTTCCCACCCCCGGCTTCTTGTCCAGGCTGTCAGCTGCACTTCCCTCCTGGGGACACCGTGTTTCACTGCAGCCTGGCCAGGATGTGACTGTGAGGGCCAGGGGCAGAGGGTGGCCACTGTACTCAGAGATGGCTCTCTGCCATGTAGGTGATGGTCTGGAACCTGGATACAAAGGAGTCTGTCATCGTAAGCCCCGTGAAGACCATTAACTGTCACCAAGATGTGATCCTTTCCATGTCCTTCAACACCAACGGCAGCCTGCTGGCTACCACCTGTAAAGACCGCAAGATTCGGATTCTCGACCCCCGAGCAGGGGTTGTCCTACGGGTCAGTGCTAGGCCAGGGTCTGGGTTGGGGGCAGTACAGCAAGAGGTAGTGGGACTGGGGAAGTTTCTGAGAACAACACGGTCATGCTGTCAGTGTCTGGGCCAGGCCCTCACAGGTAGTATCTCTACCTGTCCTTGCGACAATCCTGGGAGGTGGGATATACCAGCTCCATTTTTCAGATGAGAAAACTGAGGCCAAAGAGAGATGAAGTGCCTCACCCACACTGAGGACTGGGACATGTCAGTGTGCCTCAGCTCTGTCGCTGGAGAACTGATGGTATCATCGTTAATCCTCCATGTAGCCTTAGGCAAGCATTTTCTGCTCAGAGCCTCTGTTTTCTCATCTGCAACAATGGGCTGTTAGTCGTCCCCCATGTGACAGTGTCCACCCAGCAGCACACCTCCCCTGTGGTGTGTGCTCATTACTCTTCCAGCAAGACCATGGAGCAGGGTTTACCCCGTTCTTGATCAGAAAAATAACAAAAATTGTGAGGAGAGGTAGGGATCCAGGAAGGCTTCCAGGAAGTGGTGTCCCTAGGAAGATTCTCCAGGCAGAGTTGGGGTGAAAAGGGAGGCCTTCCAAATGGACCAAGGCATGGAGGCCAGAAACCCCAGACGCCACCTTGGAATCACCTCTCTCCAACACCTCTTGCACGTGTCCCCCCAGGAAGCCAGCTACAAGGGACACCGGGCCAACAAGGTGCTGTTTCTCGGGAACCTGAGTAAACTGCTGTCCACGGGCACATCCCGATGGAACAACAGGCAGATGGCCCTGTGGGACCAGGTGAGTGTCATAGCACCTACTGTTCCTACCATCATCCTGCAGCTGAGAGCTGGCTGCATTCGTTCACAGGCATCATTCATCCACCTGTTCATTTTGCACTCATTTAGCCTAGTCTGCCAGGCCCTGGGGACCCAGGACTGATAAACAGGGAGGTATTGGCCACCCATCTGTCCAGGTCTTGCCGCACAATGAGGGCGATGGGTCAGGGTCCTGGCCTGGGGAGGGGAGGTGCCTGAACCTGGGGCTGGGACTATGGGAAAGGAGGAGAGGGTCTTCTGGGTGGAGGGAGCAGCAGAGCAAAGGGTTGGAAGGAGACAGATGGGTGTGAGCAGGAGGAGCTTGTGGTGGGCAGTTGAGGGTTGGGGCCAGGCTGCAGCATCGTTTTGGAGGAGCACTTAGCAGAAATTTCAAAGACTGGACAAATCACACCTTGCCTCTGAATCTCCTTCATCTATTAAAATGAATTAAAAAAAAAAATGGATGGATAGAGGGGTGGAGTACAATCAAGTGTATCAAAGGTGATTCTGACAAAATAGCTGATGGGGCCTTTTATTGACTTTAAAATGTCTTCTCTAGCAGGGTGTGGTGGCTCACAGCTGTAATTCTAGCATTCTGGGAGGCCTAGGCAGGCCTTGAGCTCAGAAGTTCAAGACCAGCCTGAGCAAGAGCAAGACCCCGTCTCCAAAAAAAAAAAAAGTAGCTGGGTGTCATGGAGCATGCCTGTAGTCCCAGCTACTCAGGAAGCTGAGTCATGGGGATCGCTTGAGCCCAGAAGTTTGAGGTTGCTGTGAGCTATGACACCATGGTATTCTACCGAGGGTGACAGAGTGAGACTGTGTCTCAAATAAATAAATAAATAAAATGTCGTCTCCACCAGTGAATATCCCACACATTGGGCCTTAAGAATCAGGGACATCTTCCCCCAGTATATACAGACAAGATCCGACTTTCATACACAAGCCCAGAGCATCAAAGCAGAAATTCTTATCTCAGAGAACACTAGCAAGGGCCCCAGGAGTGACATATGGGCCTTCCTGGTCTCCCCTTTCCTTGCAGGATGACCTCTCTGTACCTCTCACCGAGGAGGACCTGGACGGCTCCTCAGGAGTGCTGTTTCCCTTCTACGATGCAGACACCAACATGCTCTACCTGGTGGGGAAGGTCAGCCTGGCATGGGAGGATTGTGGACACCTGTATCCCCGAGACAGGAGACAGAAATATCCCTACCTAAGCCCCACTGGTGGCCTAGACAGACTGGGGCCACTAGGAATGCAAGGCAGAGATAGGCCAGAGTCACTGGCCACTCTACCCCTGTGGAAGAGCACCTGCCTCCCACCTTCCTGGCTCTCTATGAATACCTGGGGCCAGAGTTTGGCTAGATAGCCTGAGCTGCCTCCCCAGCTCTGGGTCCACATGAGGAGGAATCACTAGTGCCACCCAGCAGGGGCACTTGTTGAACTTGGGGCAGAAAAGGTCTTCATCGGGTAGGACTATCTCATATTTGGCATCCCTGGCCCCAACCCGCCATCACCAGTGCCAGGAGCAGGATCCCTCCCTGCTCTACCCAAGTCATTATGACAACCAGGAGTGTCCCCCAAGGATCCGATCCACTCAGTGGACTCCAAGGACGTGCCAGTTCTAACCTTTGTGTGCAGTTCTCAATAGGAGTGCTATTTGGGCCTCTCCTCCCAGAGCTTCTGCCTTGGAGGAATGAGGGTGAGCTTTGGGGATTGAGCATTCAAATGAAGACTCCCTTTTCCTGCCTTGGTGACAGGCCCCTAGTCCCCTGGTGTTTCCTTGTGTGAGATGGGTTTGCCGGCTGTTCACATTATGGAAGGCAGGTTTTGCTGCATGGCATTGGGGCTGGCTGGTGTGCTCCCACTCTGAATCTCTCCCTCCTCCTCCTCAGGGAGATGGCAACATCCGCTACTACGAGGTGAGCACCGACAAGCCTTACCTGAGCTACCTGACTGAGTACCGCTCCTATAACCCACAGAAGGGCATCGGTGAGTGAGGGACACTAAGGCAACGTGGGGTCGGGGCTTCAGTGCTGGGGAGACAGGGATGAGTCAGCAGAAGAGATGGCATGAGAGACACTCTGACTAGAGGAGGGAACCACTGGGGAGCTGAAAGATGCATCAGCACAGCACAGGGAGAGGAGGAAGTGCTCTAGGTCAAGGTTAGAACAATAGCAGGGTGATGGAAGAGGTTGACCTCCAGGAAGCAATCCCATCTCCTTCATGAGTGTGTTTGAGGGTTAAAAACCCAACCATGTGTAATCTATGAGAAACCCACGTTAGCTGGACAGAGTAGCTCACACCTATAATCCCAGCACTCCGGGAGGCCAAGATAGGTCTACTGCTTTGGCTCAGGCGTTTGAGACCAGCCTGAATAAGAGTGAGACCCTGTCTCTACTAAAACTAAAAAAAAATAACCAGGCATTGTAGCAGGCACCTGTAGTCCCAGCTACTCAGGAAACTGAGACAAGAGGATCACTTGAGCCTAGGAATTTAAGGTTGCTGTGAGCTGTGACACCAGGGCACTTAACCCCTGGGAAACAGAGTGAGATCCTGTCTCAAAAAAAAAAAAAAAAAAAGAAACCACTTTAAACATAAAGACACAGATACATTAAAAGCAAAGGGGTAAAAGGCTGGAGAAAGATATGCTATGCCTACTTCTTAAAAGAGAGTTGGAGGAGCATTTGGGTCTGTGGGGTTAGAGCTAGGGAGCCCTAAGCAGAACAAACTGCCTATAGAAATCCACAGAAATAACTTAAACCGTCAAAGGTGGAGACAGAGTTGAATTATTTCCCACCCCAGGGCCCAGCCTAGTGCAGATATTTGTTTGTTGAGGGAAGGACAGCGGGAGGCGGGCATTCTCTGTTCATGACCAGGGCCTGCCCTTGGCCTTCACGTGGGTTCCTGTGGCCCCAGCCCAGCCAGAACCTCTTGGTTCTCCTTGGCTGTTTGCCTGCAGGTGTGATGCCAAAGAGAGGCCTCGATGTGTCCTCCTGCGAGATCTTCCGCTTCTACAAGCTAATCACAACCAAAAGCCTCGTCGAACCCATATCCATGATTGTGCCCCGGCGGGTAAGGGTGGTAGGGGCCATCTGGGACAGAGGCAGGGAATCCATCCTGGTGAAGACAGACCCGGGTGTCAAGGTGCCATAGCCTGGAACCCATGTCCTCAGGGCAACCATAGGGAAGCCTTTCTCATGGTCAGTGTGCCATCCCTGAGCATCAGGAGTCCTCTGCCTCTGCCTCACCCCATTTCCGCTCCTGAGCTGCTCTGTGACCTTGAGCAAGTGTCTTTACTCTCTGGGCCTTGATTTCCCCCATTCAGCAGAGGCTGGGGAGTGCCTAGACCCCAGTTTTAAGGGCCCTCCCCATCTGGGCAACTTACCCCATCGCCCCCTGACCGTTTGGACTTCTCCTGCAGTCGGAATCCTACCAAGAGGACATCTACCCTCCAACAGCAGGGGCCCAGCCATCCCTGACAGCGCAGGAGTGGCTCAATGGGATGAACAAAGGTGAGGAAGGCAGACAAAGGGCCTCAGACAAATGTGGCAGAAACCTGGGGTAACCAGTGGCCCCAGGTAGCTAAGAGGGGTTTGGCCTGTATTTTTATTCTCAGAGGCCAGGCCTTGACAGTCCCCAGTGGCAAGGGTAGTCACATACAGGTTCAAGAAGGCAGTGGTCTTGACTCTAACAGCTCAAAACACTTTGCCCCGTGGAAAACACTATGGGGTTGTGCAGGGTGCCGGACTCCCCTTGCCTACCCCTGACCCAAGAGGCCATCTAGGCAGTAGCCCCTACCCAGGCCTTTTGCCAGCAGCAACCCCCTACCCAGTGGTTCTGCCTGACCTGAACTGCTGTCCCTCTCCTGCCTACCCCCATCCCAGATGCTCCCCTCTCCACACCCACCCCCCATTTCATTCACCCAGCCCATTGGCTGAGAAGCCTCCTGGTGGCCTGGAAGAGCCCCTTCCTGGGAGATAAGAAACCATTGTAGAGTCCTAGTTTTGAATAACCCTTAGATAGGTCTCAGCTTCCCTGGGCCTCAGCGTCCTCATTTGCATCCATGGTGTCGGCCTTCCCCCTGCTTCCCTGGGAGTGCTGGGAGAACTAATGAACTTGGTAGATGGAGAGTGCAATGTGGGTGGGACTGTCCTTACATAGCAAGGACAAGACTTCACTTGCAGGGTTCATAGTGTTTGCGGGCAGCTCCTGTGCATATGCTGTGCTGCTCCTACAAACTGAGCCTCACCAGGATGGGTGCACGCATGGGTATTTGTACTTGATCGCCCAGTCCCTGGGTTTGTGTGTGTCTGCATGTGGCTGTATCTCCTCCATCTGTTGCGTCTACTTGGCTCTGCATGGCTCTCTTTGTGCTCTGCATGCCTGCCCATCTTGGTGCCACCACTGCCCATCAGTCCTCACACAGTCCTTTGCTTCCCTCTCAGGGCCAGTCCTGGTGTCTCTTAGGCCTGGCTCTGAGCTGCTGAGCCCCCGGCCACCACTTCTAGACAAAACTGTCTTCAACTCTGTGGGCCTAGCCTCGCAGGCCTCTCACCAGGCAGAAAACCAGGCTGCAGAGGATGGCTGGAGGCCTCCCACCTTGCTGCAGGAGAAGGCACCAATGTGGTCAGCAGAATGCAGGCTGGAGAAGAAATCCTGGCTCACCAATGGCTTTGACATTTTCGAATGTCCCCCACCAAAGACAGAGAACGAGGTGTGAACGAGGGTGGGGGGAGGTGGGCCTTCGCAGGGGGCAGCTGGGTGGGGGTGGGGGCTGTGGATCACGTCTGAGACAGGGGGAGGGAGAGAATGAGGGTGAGAGTGATCAGTAGTGTTGCCTAATGGCTTAACTCCCTTTGTTAACTCATTCAACAAACAGAGCCTGGCTAATATTGAGACCCTATTTCTACACAAAATAGATAGCCAGGCATGATGGCAGGCACCAGTAGTCCCAGCTACTCAGGAGGTAGGGCAGGGGGATCACTGAGCCTGAGAGTTTGAGGTTGCAGTGAGCTATGATTATGCCAGTGCACTCTAGTACCGGTGAGCAAGATTCAAAAAACAAAAAGCTACTGAGCACCATCTGTATGCTGAAATGGCATGTATACGTAAAGATGGTGGGGAATCATTTGTAAAATGCAGAGGGTTTGACCTAGTAAGTATTACAGTCCCTCCCAGTTCTGGAATTCTAGGATTTTCTGTGCCTTCAGAGTCAACGTTAGTTAAGTGCCCACTGTGTGCCATGTCCTGGGGTAGGCTTGATGTAGCTTGTGGCTGAATTCTCTCAACAGCCCCAGAGGCCAGTGTGTCGTGGAGCAGGGCTCGTATCTGCAGAGGGAATGCGATCCTGGCTCTAGAAGTGCTAACTGCAGGGTTTCAGCCAGGAGCTGAATGTCTCTAAGCTTCAGCTTCCACAGCGGTAAAGTGGGGGTGCTAACACCACCACTCTGATCAGGTGCCAGGAGCATCCAGTGGGTAATGAAGGTCCTTAGGGGCCATTCTGTACAGTGGCAACAGTTATAAAAACAATGAGGAGAGTTTCCTGACCCCCCAGTTCCCAGAGGAGGCTATCGAAGCTCCGAGAGGGTAACTTGTCCAAGGTGACATAGTTTAGCAGTGATGAAAAACCAATCACTAGACTTTAGGACCCATGCCATCTCCTCTATGCCACAGGGGATCTGTGGAGGCAAAATATTTCTGAAGCATTCAAGTTTTTTTTGAACTTCACCTATTGGGTGAAGTAAATAAGGTAAACAACAACAAAAAAAAAAACACCCCTCAGATCTCAGCCACCTTCATGTAATCACTCCCACCTTTCTGAGTCAAAATAGGGTAGTGTTTTGGCCTTTCTGCTGGTGTCCTGCCCCGTTACATCCCAGGATACCTTGGTGATCTTGCCCTTTGGTCTCTGCTTTCCCAGCTGCTACAGATGTTCTACCGGCAACAGGAAGAGATCCGAAGGCTCCGGGAGCTGGTGACCCAGAGAGAGGTCCAGGCCAAACAGTTGGAACTGGAGATCAAAAACTTGAGGATGGGTTCAGAGCAGCTCTGAGCAGAGATCGCTGCCCTCCTCACCCTCAGGGACACACTTGGCTTCGTGGGGAGGTCCAGAACCAAACCACACGTCCTGCCCGAGGACAACCACTATTTCTATATTTTTTATCAGAAAACAAGACTCTCAGGCGCTGAAAGAGATTCCAGTGGGACGTGGTGCCGTTTTTCTATTTGCCTTCTTGCAACAAGAGTTTCTAAACTGACTTTGTTTCTAGATCATACCTTCCCTTTTGTTTCATTCTGTGTTAAGTGTCCATGATGAGCTGTAATTTCTCAAAGGGAAGAACATTGTAGAAAGTTAGAGCTAACGGCCTAAGAAGTCAACCTGCCTGTGGTTTTCAACTGTGGCCCATAGATTAGGGGTAAGACTAAGCAGAAAGGCTGTTTCTCCCTGCTCTCCACCCTGTTCCAACCAGACAGCTCCCCTTCTATCTATTTTAGATGTCAGGCTGTATGGAATACACAATTCTGCTACAAAAGAAAAACTTAGAAGTTTGAAAACCAGTGACCTGGCCCAACTCCCTTATTTTACAGGTGGGGAAACTGAGGCCTAGAGAGTCAAGTGACTTTTAATGGCAGCATTGGGCTGAGATCCTGGCCTCCTGGTTCTGTCTGCTGTGTTGGGTCTGATGCAGTTCTCAGCCCACAGAGCAGGGATGTGTTGGATCCAGCTTTGCTGTGCCCTGCCTTGCTCAGTGAGCATTGCGATTCCTTCCTCTCTGGTCTCACTTTCTCCCTGTGAGTCAGGAGAAGCCTGAAACGAGGTACTCTCTACGGGACCCAAGATCTTGACTTGAGGAAAACTACCAGTGGGGTAATGAACTGGTTTTGCTGTAGAAACTCACAGACACTGGCTAAGGACTAGAGAGATAAAGCTAAATTCTAGAACACAGACAGGAAGTCAAAACCATCCTCTCTAACCAGACTCAGCCAGATCTGGGTAGATACTATCCCTCAGATGGAGATGCAGACTTTCAGAGCTGTGTCCATGACTGCTGACTGCCACTACCAAAGCCTTTAGATATACAGCCTGTCTCCTGCAGGACAGATGTAGGTGGATTTCAGCCCGGATGAGCTCCCTAGGAGGAAGGCATGCCAGCAGAGCCTGTGGCCACCTAGCTGGGAGGGCTTCTGGAGAAGGTTGACTATACTAGGTAAGAAAGTAGGACCAAATGGCCCTGAAGTTCCCTTCTGGCCCCAAAATTTTTCTTCATCTCATCTTAGTGAATCTGCATTCTGAGCCCTACTCTAAAGTGGCCAATACAACAGCCCCACCAAGAGACTGAGAATGATTAGAAGTGACATTTGTCCCTCCTTAATGAGGAGGGGCAGAGGATAAGTTTTCTCCATTGCATGAGGTGATTTTGGAGCGGAGATGGTGACTGCAAGAGGCCACTTAATCTGGTAGGTTTCAACCCAAGCTCTGCATTAGAATCCCTTTGGAACATTCAAGAAATTACAGACGCTGAGCCCCACCCTGGACCAGCTGAAGCTGAATCTTAAATTCTGAATGGTGGCTGCAAAAAAACTAGACGTGTCCTCCCAGCCCTCCCCCAAGCTCTCTGGGACCACCAGCTGCAGCACGGAAGGGGCTCTGTGTCCCATCTGCCCCTTCCCTGTCTAGCTGCATAGGATGGCCAAGTGCCCACATTCCTTGTCTTATTCTCCATTTACTCAGTCACTCTGCTCACTCCCCTCTGAAGTGCCAGCCAAGCTTGCCATGCTCTAGAGCAAAAGGCCAAATCCCAGGCATTGCCAGGGAAGCAGAGCTCCCCTGGATGAGGTCAACTCTGCCACTTCATTTGTGGCCAGCACTTCACAGTTTACAAAGCCCTCCCTCCTTCACAACTGCCACATGCTACTCTTAACACAGGGAAGGCAAGCATTCTAATCCCCATGTTCAGAAGGGATGACTAATCTCAGAGAAGTGAAGAAACATGATGCCCAAGGTCACTGGCTGCCAAGCAGTAGAGGTGGGGTGGCATCCAGAGAGCTCCCCGACATGCCTCTGCACAGCACCATCTCTTTCCAGGCTTCCCAGCCCCAAGGGACCCAGACCTCACACTTAAAAACAGGACACCAGTATCTTTGAACAAACATGTTTTCTTTTTTTTTTTTTTTTTTACATCTAGAGTAAATTATTTAAATTATTTCACAGCAAGGGAAAGGGAGAGCTTAATTTTTATCAGATATTTTTTTAAGCCATCTTTTTTTAAAATTACATTTTCGTTTATGTTCTTAAGCTGATGAAGTAGAACTTGCCCAGCATTTGCAGGGCCCAACACTCATTTCCTTACCCTGGGAACCCCCTTTCTGTTGACTCAGGAACTTTCTGAGAATGAGGACAGCACTTGGGAGATGAGCTTTGGTGGATATCCACCTTAGCTCTATAATAACTGTGCTTCCTGAAATAAAACTTGAGATGGTATCAAAGAGGGTAACAGGAAGTTAGAAATCAGTCTATGCTTTTAATATGAAACCGTGCCTGAAACTGTTTGAATGATCATTTTAATGTTGTTTCTGAAATTTCTCATAGCTTTGTAAAAAAAAAAAAAAAAAAGAAACAAAGAAAGAAAAGTGAAAATAAATAGATGTGGAATCGTGCAATGGAAGGAATTTAACAAAATAATAAACATGACTAGACATTTTATTACTCGGAGCTTTCCTTTTCTTCATTTGTTCCACAAATATCAATTAAACACTACTGTTTGGGCCAGACACCAATCTGGGAAACAGGACAGACATAGTCTTTAGCCTATACAGAGTTTTCCATCATGGTTGAGGGAATGGGAAGGGCCAGGCTAGGGGAAATGTGAGCTGTCTTGGGAGGAGAAGCAGGGAAGGGTTCCTGGAGGAGGTGATGGGTGGAAACCTGAAGTACAAATAGTAGTAAGTCAGGCAAAGACATCTGGGGCGCAGAAGCGTGTTCCCCCATCTGTAAACAGGCAAAAAGCAGCTCAGAGAGAGGGCAGGGACCAAAGATCTTAATTATGTGTTTAAGTGGGAGCTGAGACTTTAGTTTGGGGGCAACTGGAGTCCAGGGTGGGGAATATGAAAGTTGTCAATACCAAAATGGAGTCACCACTAAAACCAAACTAAATGGAGCCAGCGGCCACAAAGGCAGGAGGAGGTGTCACCAATGATTTCCCTTTTTAACAGAAACTACTGCAAGAGATTTCACCAAACCACAACATGCACAAGGGCCACCCTGTGAGGATATCTGCCCAGTAAGTTCCTGTTCAACTTTGGATGAAACCACCCCTATTATTCTTACAGTCAAGGACTTCTTTTATTTTATTTCATTTTATTTTATTTTTAGTACAAAGTACTAAGGGGAAATAAATGTTTTTGGTTACATGGGTCACTTTTGTAATGCTTAAGTCACAGCTATAAATGTGTCCATCACCCAAATAGTGTTCATTGTACCCATTAGGTAGGTTTTTGCCTCATCTCTTCTTCCCCCTCCCTCTTGCTTGATTTCCACTGAGTTTTACTTTCCTCTGAGCACATGCATGCTCATTGGTTAGTTCCAATTTAATAGTGAATACATGTGGTGTTTGCTTTTCCATTCTTGGGATACTACACTTAGGATAATGATCTCCAGTTCCACCCAAATTTTTGCAAAAGGCATCAATTCATCCTTTTTATGGCTGAGTAATACTTCATGGTATGTACTTCATGGTATGTACTTCATGTTTTGTTAATCTGCCCACAAATTGATGGGCACTTGGGTTGATTCCATGTCTTTGCAATTGTAAATTGTGTTGCAATAAACATTCAAGTACAAGTGTCATTTTGATAAAATGACTTCTTTTCCTTTGGGTAGATACCCAATAGTAGGATTGCTGGATTGAATGGTAGGTCTAGTTTTAGTTCTTTAAGGAATCGCCACACTGTTTTCCACAGAGATTGTACTAATTCGCAGTCCTACAAAGAGTGTATAAGCATTCTTTTCTCTCTGCATCCACACCAATATTTGTTGTTTTCTGACTCTTTAATAAAAGCCATTTTAAGAGGAGTAAGGTGATATCTCATTGTGGTTTTGATGTACATTTCCCTGATGATTAGTGATGTTTAGCATTTTTTCATGTTTTTTTGGCCATTTGTCTATCTTCTTTCGAAAAGCTTCTGTTCATTCATGTCTTTGGCCACTTTTTATTTGTTGTTTGTTTTTTCCTTGCTGATTTGCTTGAGTTCTTTGTAGATTCTGGTTATTAGCCCTTTATAACATGTATAGCTTGCAAATAGGTTCTCCCATTCTGTAGGTTATCTGCTCTGTTAATTATTTCCTCAGATGTGCAGGAGCTTTTTAGTTTAATCAAATCATTTATTTATTTTGTTGTTGCTGTGATTGTCATCGAGGTCTTAGTCACAAATTCTTTGCCTAGACCAATATCTTTTAGAGTTTTTTCTATATCTTCCTCTAGAATTCTTATAGCTTCATGCCTTGCATTTAAGTCTTTTATCCACCTGATTTTTTTTTTTTTTTTTTTGGCAGTTTTTGGCCGGGGCTGGGTTTGAACCCGCCATCTCTGGCATATGGGGCCAGTACCCTACCCCTTTGAGCACAGGCCTGCCCTCACCTGAATTAATTTTTATGAGTAGTATGAAATAGGCCTCCTGTTTCATTTTGCATGTGGCTATCCAGTTTCCCCAGCACCGTTTGTTGACTAGAGCATCATTTCCCCAGCATGCATTGTCCACTCTGTTGAAGATCATTTGGCTATAGATATATGGTTTTATCTCTGGGTACTCTATTCTGTTCCATTGATCTATATCTCTATTTTTGCACCAATACCATGCTGTTTTGATTACTATACCCTTATAGTATAGTTTGAAGTCTGGTAATGTGATGCCTCCAGATTTGCTCTTTTTGCTTTGACTGTTTGGGCTCTTTTTTACTTCCAAACAAAACACAGAATTAATTTTTCTAGATTTTTGAAATATGATGTTATTATTTTTGCTGGGAATTGCATTGAATCTGTAAATCACTTTGGATAGTATGCACATTTTAACAATGTTGATTCTACCAATTCATGAGCAAGACAAGTTTTTCCATTTGTATTTGTATATGTCCTCTGCACTATCTTTCCCCAGTGTTTCATAGTTCTCCTTGCAGAGATCTTTCACCTTTTTGGTTAAGTATATTCCCAGGTATTTTATTTTCTTTGTAGTTATTGTGAATGGCATTGAGTCTTTGGTTTAATTCTCAGCTTAACTGTTATTGGTATATAGAAAAGCTACTGATTCTACATATGCTGATTTTGCAACCTGAGACTTTGCTGAATTTATTTATCAATCCAGGACCATCTTGCTGGAGTCTTAGGGGTTTTCTAGATACAAGACCATATGTCAGCAACAAGGACTATTATTTAAAAACAACTCATTTTGCCTTGATAAGACTCTGCTTTAGCCAAGTGAGGTGGCTCATCCCTGTAATTCTAGCACTTTGGCAGGGCCAGGCAGGAGACTCTCTTAAGGCTAAGAGTTCAAGACCAGCTTGGGCTAGTGAGACATTCCCACCTCAAAAAAAAAAAAAAAAAAAAAAAAAGTTGAGAATCTCTGTCATTATTTTAGGTGGAGGTGGGGAAGTGGGATGGGGGGCTGTTTGTTTTGAGACAGGGCCTTGCTCTTTCACCTAGGCTGGAGTACAGTGACATAATCATAGCTCATTGTAACCTCAAACTCCTGGGCTCAAGCAATTCTTCTGGTAGCTGGGATTACAGGCACAGGCCACCAGGCCCTCGCTAACCTTTTCCTTTTTTTTTTTTGTAAAGTCGGGCGTCTCGGTTGTTGCCTAGGTTGGTACTCCTGGCCTCAAGCGATCCTCCAGCCTCCCCCTCTACATAAACCACTGCGCTCAGCCACCACATTCCCAGTTGTGGGAGTGGTTATCTTTCTTGAGGAAAGGGCAAGAGATGACAAGGGAAAGCAAAACGTGCAGGGAACGCACACCCTCAGGCGCGTCCACAGGCTGCAGTTTTTTGAGCGTTCCCAAAGTCACTAAGTGGGAACCCACCTCCCAGCTAGCCCGGGAGGAGCGAGCCCCTGATCGGGCTCTCCGGGGCCGGACCCTCGCCGGAGCTGCCCGCACCAGCTGCCTGACTGGACCAGCCCCGCCCTCGGCCGAAGTTTACGCTGTCCGCGGAGCCCCGCCCCTGCCTCGGAAGGCGGAGGCGGTGGGGACGCATGGCGGGCGCAGGGTCACCAAACGGGGTTCCTGGGGGGCCGGGCCCCGGCGAGCCCGAGGACGCCCGCGGCTGGCGCTGTCCCGAGCACAGCGACCGAGTGGTCGAGCTCTTCTGTCGCCGTTGCCGCCTCTGCGTGTGCGCGCTTTGCCCGGTGCTGGGCACGCACCGAGGCCACCCGATCGCCCTGGCGCTGGAAGAGGCGGTGCATGTGCAGGTGGGGACTGCGGGGACCACAGGGACCAGGGCGGGCGTGGGGGAGCAAGCGCAGGAGCTACTGCCGAGGAGGGGCCCGGTCCAGTGTCCCACTGCAGTGCCCGGTGAGACCCTGGATACCAGAGGGTGACCCAGGGCACGTCTAAGCATCAACCGATAGTTTAGAACCGGAGACTGCAGCCCAAGAAGGGCGGGCACACTCGGGCAAGCCAGGGCCATCAGTATAGTTTCAGAAAAGGTGGGTTTTGGCGTGAGAACTTGGGAGCCCAAGCTGTACCCAGACGTCGTTGACCTGTCCACCATGGCTGGCCTACCACACTGCCCTTGGGCTGGTCGAAAATCTGCCTTAATCAACAAAGGTGAAAACCCTTTCTGTCAGAGAACAGCCACACGGACATCTCTGGTTTACTCTGGAATTCACAGAGAGGGACAATGAACGAGGACTGCCACCTCTGCTTAACCTCCCCTACCTTCCACACAGACGCTTCCCTTCTTGCTACGGACAGCCTTCAGCTTTCATTATTACTACAGCCATTTTGGAGACCACAAGAAGGTTCTGGAGGCAGGGGAGGCCATGAACCTAGGACTCAAAGGCCATTCTCACCGTGGGGCCCTAACCCATGCTTAATTCTAACAGAGGCTAGCGCTGGGGGCTCCCCTTCCAGCCTTGCAGCCGGCTTGTTCTGTGGCTCTGTTATGAAGGCTGGGCCAGGCGGGCCTTCCTGTTCCGAGAGATGTTGATTCTACCACTTCCACCTCCAAGAAGCCTTCTGTGATCAAGTCAGCCCCTCAATAGCCTTTCCCCCTGCACCAGGACATCAGCACCACATGGTGACAACCTTGGAACTCCAAGGTGAAATGGCAGACAAGAGGGAGAGTCTGGTGGAGTCCTGGGTTCAAAGCCAGTCCTTGCCTCCAGAGCCTTCCTTTCTTTATGTATAAAATGACTATAATGATAGTAGTAGCTTCTCCAAAAACTGTTATTCAGAGTTACCATATCTGCTCAAGGATCTCACCCAGGTGTCCACTTGTCTGCTCACCTGCCTGTTGCTAACATTAAATAACAAGATATGAAAATAAGAAATATATTTTATTTATAACATATTTATTATATATTAAATATATTTATTTATAATATCTACAATTAAGAAAATATGTTTAAGTGTAGAGTGTGTTTGAGCCCATAGCTGGAGGATGGCCCCCTGAAGTTGCCCACAATATAATTCCAGTTAGCAGTAGTTACAAGAAGGGTTTTTGTCATTTTTCCCTTTTATCAGGTCTTTTGAAGAAAAACCTGATGAAATTGTGAATAAGTAAATTGTGAATAAACTCACGATTTTGGCTCCTTTTGTGTTCTGGAGCTTAGTCCCATCACTAGGAAGGTTCATTAGTCCTGTCCCACCTTGGGGGAGGATATATCTCAGGGAAGAATTTTAAGAGTGACAAAAGGTGAACTGGAATGACATCACAAGGTGGCAAAAAAAAGAAAGTGACCTCAGTCAAGTCACTGCTGTTGCTTTTTGACTTATCTCTGTCTTTGGAATGTCATGAGTTTAATTTTCTCAGAAGAAGTAAAATGACAAGAGATACATAATAGAAATATAAAGCACATGAGGATTATAATAAAAAAAAGAATATGTATGCCAGACAAGGGAAAAAAAACTATTCCATTTAGGAGTCAACTAAAAACATCATAAAGAAAATTAAAACTGGGCTGGGCATGGCTTACACCTGTAATCAAGCCTAGCATTCTGGGAGGCCCAGGTGGGTGGATTGCCTGAGCTCAGGAGTTTGAGACCAGCCTGAGCAAGACTGAGACCCCATCTTTAAAAATCCCAGGCATGTGGCGGGCACCTGTAGTCCTAGCTACTCTGGAGGCCGAGGCAAGAGGATTGCTTGAGCCCAAGAGTTTGAAGTTGCTCTGAGCTATGATGCCACAGCACTCAACCAAGGGTGAAAAAGAAAAAAAGAAACCTGGCTTATAAAACTTGTTTTATAACTTTCCTTATTTAGCCTACTAAATAAATCAGTATTTAGTCCAAATTGTAGGAAAATAATAAAAACTCAAAAGCAATGGTCAGGGCTGGAATCTAATAACAAATATGCTATAATTGTCTTCTGAAACATAATTTTTCTCTCCTTAATTCCCCATTTCTACCAAAGATAAATCTTAGTAGGACAAATTTGCTTTCAAAGTAAGTTTAATATCACACATGGCCTAATTATTTGCATAAAGTGCAGCAAGAATAATGATTAGTCATGCAGGCCAATTTTTTTTTTGAGTTGGCTTTGCTGGAACTTTTATAAAAAATTTTGAATTAGCCTTTTAAAATCCTCTAGGCTATGAATCCTATATAAGGACTCACCCTCAGTTAATACTTGCAGTACCTGTGTGCATTGGATGAATTCTTCACTCCTTAAGGTCTCAAAATGTCTTGAGGCTCCTGGGCCTGTCAGAAAATGATGTTCTCTACTTACCACAGGTCAGAAACCTTGAAAAGGAACTGCATGTGCAAGGTATCAGGCCATTCTTTCCAACAGACTTTTTATCAGCTCTGTAAAGCCATCATCAATTCCTCATAGCAGTCTGGTTATATCTAAAAAATATGCCATTTTAGTCAAAGCCTTGGTAAAAATTACATGTCTCCAATTTGCCCTATTTCAAAAGAAGACATATTCTTGTTGAACTTATACAAATAACTGTAGTGCCATAAAATAGAAATGCTTATGAATGGTTTCAAAGGTTTGGAGAAATCAGGTAGAGAAAGGCCAGTGTTTCAATTTTGGTCATAAAACTACACTTTACCCAATTACTGTGAGCTATAATAGCTGAGAATAAATTTTCTTTTTGACTCTAGAAAACACAATATAAAAAAAATCAAAGTTTCAAGCAAAAAAAAAATCACAAAAATAATTTTAGCCCTTTATCAGTTCTGTGCTATTCAATTAGTTTTTGTTGTGCTTGATTTCAGGTTAGTAATCCGTTGTTTGTTTGTTTGTTTTTTTTTACAGTTCTGGAAGTTTTTACTTAGTCCAATGGTATAATTGCTTTTCTCTTTCTTTCTTTCTTTCTTTTTTTTTTTTGAGACATAGTGAGACAGAATCTCTCTACCCTTGGTAGAGTGCTATGGCGTCACAGCTCACAGCAACCTCAAACTCTTGGGCTTAAGTGATTCTCTTGTCTCAGCCTCCCAAGTGGCTGGGACTATAGGCACCCGCCACAAAACACCCGGCTATTTTTTTTTTTGCAGTTGTCATTGTTGTTTGGCAGGCTCAGGCCGTGTTCGAACCTGCCCACTAGGCAGCAGGCACCGAGCCTCCAATGGTATAATTTCTAAAGTTATCAGAAATCTATATTCAAGAGTACTTGTCAGGATTCTTTCCATTAATTTCCTTGAAGAAGAAGTAAATTTCGGACCGATTTTTCTTAGTTTTTATAGAGACTGGGTCTTGCTTTGTTGCCCAGGCTGGTCTTGAATTCCTCACCTCAAGTGATCCTTCCACATCTGCCTTCCAAAGTGCTGGGACTAAAAGTGTGAGCCACCAAGCCTGGCTCATACAAGTTATTTATTTATTTATCTATTTATTGAGACAGAGTCTTACTCCATTGCCCTGGGGTTGAGTGCCATGTCATCATAATTATTCACAGCAACCTTAAACTCCTGGGCTTAAGCAATTCACCTACCTCAGCTTCCTGAACAGTGGGACTATAGGCACCTGCCACAACACTGGACCAGTTTTTCTATTTTGGTAAAGATGGGGTCTCACTCTTGCTCAGACTAGTCTTGATCTCCTGAGCTCAAGCAATCCATCCACATAGGCCAGGATTACAGGCGTGAGCCACCACACCCGGGCTTTATACAAATAATTTCCTGACCAGGAATCAAGCCTGGGCTGCAGCCATGAAGCACTAAATCTTAACCACTAGATCACAGACTAGGATCTTTTCTACAGATCTTTCAGGGGATTCAAAGCAGACAGTTTGAGCATTTAAAAGATTTATTACCTCATCTTTTTCACTTAAAAACCCACTTGTAACTGCTGCTAATCAGAGTGTATATTCACAGCAGCTTAAATGTACGCTACTGGGTAGTCATCCTCAAGCTCTGAGATCAAATAAACTCTATACTTAATCATATTTTCTGAATCTTGTTATTTAAGGCTGACACTAGCATACCCATTTTTGCATCCACACACCTACTTACTTACCTATCTATTAATCCTTCATCCATCCATCCATCATTCATTCATCATTCAAGCACATACATTGTGCCACAAATCAAAGAAGAGATCAAATCCTTTCCTTACCCTGGAGTTCCCTGGCTGGTTGGGGGGAAAGCACAGTGACAACACAGTGTGATAAATAGTGTAATTGAAGTGGCCAAGGTGTGGGTCATTGGGAGCCAGAGAGAAGACAGTGAGACCCGGGGACTGGAAGCCCAGAAAGATTTCTTGGAGGAGGTGCCATTGAAACTGGCTTTGAAAGATGAGTAGGCTGTCACCAGGTACAGGAGAAGCCCTGTGGCTGCAGGGCAAGGGCATCAGGAGGTCAGGGAGATCCTTGAGTAGTGTACAGGAGCTGGGCTTAAAGCCTTGGAAATCACAATAGGGTAAGGATGTGCCCCTGGAAGCCATGGCTTATACTTGAGTTATGATGATCCCCCCAACCCATCCCCTCACCCGTTGCCTAGAGTAAAACTGCACACAGTATCAAATGCTTGTGGGTATTGAGCATTTACTGTCTGCTGGCGATCCTGCATGCATCTCCTCATTTAGTCCTGCAGCCAACCTGTGGGTTTATTTATGGCAGAGAAAACTGAGCTGTAGAGTGGTGAGGACACAAAGCTGGGACTCAGAGCTAGGACTCCTCTGACTCTGGGGCTTGTGTTTATAACAACTTGCTGGGGGTTTTCCAGCTCTGCTCAAAGCTGGCAGCCCTTGATAATTCTGTTCAGTTCATCAAACACTTCCAGATACCCCCCCATTCCCCTTCCCTCAGGAAGCTCCCAGTCAATCGGCAGGGTCCAGTGGCTGGTGTAAGGCCAGCTGTAAGGAGGGGGAAGATGGAGATAAAGTCACACCTGCGGGACAGGGGGACGCAGAATAGGCCTTTGGAAAAACAAAAGTTTCAAAAGGCAGAGGTAGGGAAGGTGGGAGGGTATAAGAAGCATAACCCCCATGGACCTCTCACCCAGGCCCAGAGGGCTGCAGACTGCCTGCAATGTACATTTCATGCGGGCAGCTCCTGGAATGGTCCAACATGTAATAGATGCTCAGTTAATAGTAACTCCATAGGCTTGGCGCCTGTAGCTCAAGTGGCTAGGGGGCCAGCCACATACACCGGAGCTGACGGGTTCAAACCCAGCCTGGACCTGCCAAACAGCAATGACAACTACAACCAAAAAAATCGCTGGGTGCTGTGGTGGGCACCTGTAGTCCCAGCTACTTGGGAGGCTGAGGCAAGAGAATCACTTAAGTCCAAGAGTTGGAGGTTGCTGTGAGCTGTGACGCCACGGCAGTCTACCCAGGGTGACAGCTTGAGACTCTGTCTCAAAAAAACTGAGAAGCTGGAAAAGCAGGTCACAAGCAAAGCTTGTCCTAGTCAAAAAACTATGTGGGGGCATGACAGAGTACCTGACATGGATCTCTGAGGCGCAGAGGCCCTCGTTCCAGCTCATCCCCCAGCTAACTCCATGACACTGGGCAAGTCCTATCCTGTTCTGAGTCTCAGATACCTTAGCTGAAAATAAAGCATGAGAGGAAATAACCCCTGTGGGAGGCCTGTTGTCTCAAAAGTGACAGTATAATGACTTTTCTCCTAACTCCCTCATTACAGAGACTTTCCAGAGAATGTTTAAAGCACTTGGCAACCAAGAAGGAGCAGGAAGTTGGCAACATAACCCAAATTGAAGACACTGCAGAGAAGCTCAAGGCAAGTGGACGTTTCTTCCTTATTAAGTCCCCCCAGTATGGAGCCAAGGAAAAAATCACAACTACCCTCACAAGGACAGATCAGATTTGGTGGAGCCTGGGGCATCTGTAATTTAGGCACTGTCTTTGAGAGAGAGAGCACAAAAATACAGACAAAATTAGGTGCAAGACCGTGAGGGGGTTCTGCAAGTGAGGGGCCTTGAGGCTCCGGTTTCATTCGATTTGTGGCAAACCTCTGGTACCTTTGTGTCCCTCAGCTGCCATTCTCTTGGAGGGACTCATGCAAGTGCCAACTGCCTACAACACAGCAAAATGCAGCATAGGGAACATGTAAATATCTCTTTAAGTTTCACTGCCATCTTGAAAGTAAATAGGGGGGCGGTGCTGGTAGCTCAATGAGTAGGGCGCTGGCCACATACACTAAGGCTAGTGGGTTCGAACCCAGCCCAGGTCAGCTAAACAACATGACAACTACAACAGAAAAAATAGCCGGGCGTTGTGGCAGGTGCCTGTGGTCCCAACCTGGGAGGCTGAGGCAAGAGAATCACTTAAGTCCAAGAGTTGGAGGTTGCTGTGAGCTGTGACGCTACAGTACTCTACTGAGGGCGACATAATGAGACTGTCTCAAAAAAAAAGAAAGAAAGTAAATAGGGTATAAATATGTTCCATATATATGCACTTTCTTCAGGCTTCTCCTTTCATAATGATTTTTGTTTAAATAGAGTCTTTATGGGGTTTTGAATGGAAAGTTGAGGCTGATGTTATTGTGAGTAGCCATTTTGACTTTGACAACATTGTTGCAATTTTTTTTTTTTTTTTTTTTGGTAGAGACAGAGTTTCACTTTATTGTCCTTGGTAGAGTGCCATGGCATCACACAGCTCACAGCAACCTCCAACTCCTGGGCTTAAGTGATTCTCTTGCCTCAGCCTCTGGAGTAGCTGGGACTACATGTGCCTGCTACAACACCTGGCTATTTTTTTGTTGCAGTTTGGCCAGGGCCAGGTTTGAACCTGCTACCCTCGGTATATGGGGCCAGTGGCCTACCCACTGAGCCACAGGTGCCGCCCACATTGTTGCATTTTTAAGGGTCTTTTGTATGAACTCAAGCCACATCCTTCCTCTCCCAGCCTCAGCTGCCCCCTCCTGGCAGTGAAGGCTGGGTGGGATGCCCTCCTAGGCCATTGTGAGTTTATGAACCCCTGACTAGCCCAAACTAGTCCGAGAGGAGGACTGACTCTGACCCTGGAAAGAGCCGACACCTAGTTCTTCCTGCCACCAGGCCAGGCCACAAAATTGTCCCCCTTATTTGCCCAATGTCCATTCTCCATTAGGAATCTGCATGCCCCAGTATGCTGGGGACATCTGTGGTTCATACTGTGGCCCCAGCTTAATTATTAATAGTGTCCCTCCTATCTTCAAGAGCAGGACCCTGGGCCCTGGAACATAAATCGATTCCAAAGGATTTGGAAAGTGAAAGTTGACATAGTCAAAGGGATGGGGGAGGTGCTTGTGCTGTTCAGCCTGAGTAACAGGTTCCCTGTTTGCCAGTCTCAGAGCAGATATGGTTTAAGGGTCCCTGAAGGAGAGTGCAGAGGCTCAAAGGGGCAGGGTCCACCTTAATCTGAGGACTGTTTTCTTTGTTTTGACTCCCGCTCTCACAACTTTTTATAGATTCACAGAAGTTGCAAAGATAGTACAGAAAAGTTCCATGTACCTTCACCTAGTTTGCCCTTAGGGTTACATCGTACATAACTATAGTACAATGTGCAAAAAAATGACAGTGTCTGTAGTTCTGTGTTAACTTACCACGTGTGTATATTCAAATAACCACCACTGCAAGCAAAATGCAAAATACTCATCACTGCCAAGATCTACCTCCTGCTAACCTTTATAATCACCCCCACCCCGTCCCTCTTCCTTAATCACTGGCAATCATTAGTTTGTTCTGTATCTCTACAGTTATGGCATTGGAAGATGTCGTAAAAATGGAATCATACAGCATGTGTGAACTTTTGCGGGTTTTTTTTCAGTCAGCTAATGCCCTAGGGATCCACCCAGCTTGTGGCAGGCATCAGTAGTTCATTTCTGTGCGCTGCTGAGCAGTAGTATTTAGTATTCCAGTATTCCAGCAAGCCAGTAGTATGAATGTATCACTGGTTTGGGTTTTTTTTAACCATTACTTGTAGGATGATTGGTTGTTTCCCATTTGGGGGGATTACAAATAAAGCTTCATCAGACAATTGTGTACAGGTTTCTGGGTGGACATAATTTTTCATTTCTCTGAGATAGATCCCTAGGAGGCTATTGGTATGGATATGTTTCATTTTTTAAGAAACTGCCCAACCATTTTCCAGAGTAACTGTTCCATCTTATATTCCCACCAGTGATGTATGAGAGTTAGTTTCTCTTCATCCATAACAATGTTTGTTTGTTTGAGACAGAGTCTCATTCTGTCACCCTGGGCTTGGTAGAGTACTGTGCCACCACAGCTCACAGCCTCAAATGCCTGGGTGTGAGTGCCCCTCTTCTCTCAGCCTCCCGAGCAGCTGGGATTGCAGGTTCTCACCACAATACCAGGCTAATTTTTTTTATTTTTAGTAGACATGGGGTCTCACTTTTGCTCAGCCTGGTCTCGAATCCTGAGCTCAAGCGATCCCCCTGCATCAGCCTCCTAGAGTGCTAGGATTACAGGCATGAGCAGCTGCACCCTGCCCAATATTTGGTATTGTTACAAATTTTTATTTTAGTGTTTCTGATTGGTGTGTCGTGACACCTCATTGCAGACTTAGTTTGCATTTCCCTAGTGGCTAGTGATATCGAACATCTTTTCATATGCCGTCTGTAAATCTTCTTTGGTGAAATATTTTTTCATATATTTTACCCATTTCCTTATTGGACTTGTTTCTTATTGTTGAGTTTGGAGAATTGTCTATATTTCTAGAAAAGAGTCCTTTGTCAGATGTGTGGTTGGCAAACATTTTCTCCCAGTCTACAGCTTGTCTTTTCATCATCTTAACGGAGAGAAAGTTTTTAATTTTGGTGAAGTTCAATTTATCAATTTTTTCCCTTTTATGGATTATGCTTTTGGGGTCCAAGAACTCTTTCCCTAGCCCTAGGTTCCCAAAATGTTCTCTCTCTCTCTCTTTTTTTTTTTTTTTTTTGGCAGGGGCCGGGTTTGAACCCGCCACCTCTGGCATATGGGGCGGGCGCCCTACTCCTTTGAGCCACAGGCACCACCCCTCTTTTGTTTTTGTTTTTTTTTAATAAAAAGTTTATAGTTTTGCACTTACATTTAAGTTCAGAATTCATTTTGAATTAATTTTTGTATAAGGTATGAAATTTAATTGAAGTTTGTTTGAGGGGGGTTTGTTTGTTTGCTTACATGTTTATGGATATCCAATTGCTCTGGCACCATTTGTTTAAAAGACTAACCTTTCCCCATTGAAACACTTTCATCAGAAATCAGCCATACTGTGTGGAGCTATTTCTGAATTCTCTATTCTGTTTCATTGGTCTATGCCTCTGTCTTTCTGCCAATACCACAGTCAGGATTACTGATAATAGCTGGTAAGTCTTGAAATACCTGATACCTCCTACTTTATTCATCTTTTTCAGAATTATTTTAGCTCATCTATTTTCTCTGCCTTTCCATTTAAATTTTAGAATAATCTTGTCTCTATTAACAAGAAAAAGAGTTTGTTGAGATTTTGATAGGAATTGTGTTTTGGGGAAAATTGACATCATCATTATATTGAGTCATAGACCAATGGGGATTTTCTGTTTATTTAGACCTCTTTTTTTTTTTTTTTTTTTTTTTTTTTTTTCAGCTTGTCAATCGAATGGCGTGGGGTGAGTACCCTGGGGTGCGTTTGAAACCAAGTTAAAA